>DWKL01002760.1:0-12297 GCA_018249415.1 Phareas burnsi | reverse complement strand
GAGTGTGTTCGTTACAGACTTAATTTATAGAGTTTCCCAGGACAATGGCTAACAATCAGAAACATGGACAGACTGACAGATAGACATGAAGAAATTATAAGGGTTGCGTTTTCGTCATTTGGCTACGGATCTCTAAAGTGGTAGACTGCCCAGTGCTTGACGTTCTGTTCCAGGTCGGAGGAGTATCAGAATCGCTACAAGCGCGGCATCTTGTTCTACTTGCGCGACGAGACCGTGGTTGGAATGGTGTTCTGGAACATCCCCCCCGTCGACGATAGGAAGATGGCCGTCACTGAGGTCACTGTTTACTGTTGTCGTTTGATTCAACATCATCATTGTCCCATCTGTCACATTATTGGATACAGTTCTCCTCTCACATTGAGAAGGATTAGGCCATAGTCCACCGTACTGGTTGAGTGTGGATTGGTAGACTTCACACACTTTCGATAATTCTACAAAGATCTCTCTGATATGTAGGTTTCCTCACGACGTTTTGCAATCTCAATATATATTTTTTTATTTGACAAGAGTAGCAAATGAGCGTGCAGGCCATCTGATTTTAAGGTTTGATATCGAAGGTAGATGCGTCACTGCTTCTAAGGACTAAGATGGTCCGCTCGCTGTAAGTGTGCCCTACAACTGTACCTCTGTAACCGAAACAAAAGAATTGCTTCACGGCGGATTGTGAGAGCGGCGGCGGTACCTCTCCGGACGAACTATAGCTTTACCAGCTATTAATGTTTCGTCAGATGCTCCGTGCGAAGCCGACCTACAGAGACATCAACATGCTGGCCGGGCTGCTCGGTTTCCCGGAGACGCAGTGCGAGTACAAGTCGGAGGAGGAGCTCAAGGAGTCCGGGCCCTGCATCAGGAAGTGAGTGGGGGGAGGGGGCATTATTCGCCGCGCTTCACTTGGCCACATTTTTCATGTCCCACTGCTGAGTATGGCAGTGGGACATGAAAAATGTGGCATGTATTACCACAACTGGGGCAGGGCTGGAGCATATTTAACCACGCTGCTCTAATGCGGATTCGTGGAGATATGGGTTAGTGGCACGCCCGTGTTGAATGTTTTCAAATTGTCCGTAAGACCCTCGACAAGGTTTAACGACTGCTATCCAATAACTACCGGAACCGACGGCTTTATGTGCCCTCCGAAGCACGGAAGTTGACACGTAATTTAGCCACTAGCGGTCACCCATTCAGCTGCTGACCGCGCCCGACGTTGCTCAACTTGGTTGATCGGTTACGATCTACGCAGGCCGCGCGGCATCGCGCACTTGACGATGATGACGAACATCATCAACCCATTAATGTCCTACTACTGGGCACGGGTTTCCTCTGAGTATAAGAAGGATTTGACCCTAGTCCACCACAGGCCACCACAGGCCAAGTGAGGATTGGTAGACTTCACACTTTCGAGAACTTTACAGAGAACTCTCAGATGTGTAGGTTTCCTGACAATGTTATTCTTCAATGTTAAATCAATTGATAATTAAATTATTACACACAACTTCGAAAAATTAGAGGTGCGTGCGCGATTCGAACCCTGAACACTCAGAGCGAGAGGCCGGAATCTTAACCACTAGGCTATCACTGCTCTTAAATTTGCATTAACGGTGAAGGAAAACATCGTGAGGAAACCTACACATCTGAGAGTATTTGTAAAGTTTTCGAAGGTGTGTGAAGTCTACCAATCCGCATTTGGCAAGCGTGGCGGACTATGGGCTATCCCCTTCTCATTCTGAGAAGAGACCGTGTCCAGCAGTGGGACATTAATGGGTCGATGATGATGATCATATAACTGTTATAAATATTACACACACTATTCACACATGGAGCACGAACGTTCGTAATGTCATCTGTTCGCGCGCTTTTTGAGCTTTTATGGACTTCACATAAGATGTTGAAATATTTTTGACGTAATATCGGACACGACGAACGAAAAGTTAATATATATTTTATTATTTTACAGTTGGCGAGTGTTCTGAGTCAAATGTTGCGTACGACAAAATGATAAGAAAAACTATTGAATTTTAAAGATTATTTTTCAAGATAATATTAGTGGAAATCTACTTTGAGAAATACGTTTGAGAAATGAGAAGTTTGTATAAATATTAAAATAAAGTGACCTGAACGATATTTGTGTTTTATTTGTAAGTTCATTGTGGAACGATAGTTCATCCGAGGAGGTACCACCTTACAGTCCGCCATAAAACAATTCTTGTTTCGGTTGGAGAGGTGTGGTCAGCGAGGCGACCATCTTGGTCCTCAGGAGTAGTAACTAGTAACGCATCTACCTATGATCTCAAACCTTAAGATCTGGTGGTCTGCACGCTCGTTTGTTACTCTCTTAGATAAAAAAAAACATTGAATGGAGATTTTCCGCATGTTGAGTTATTTTTTCGATCCGGCATAAAATAGGTCGATTCCAGAAAATAGAATTTAATGGTTTTAAGAATATAAGTTTTGCCCCTATAATCCAACTTGATAGAAAAAAACACAAAAAATTACCTTTGCACACAACTTCACTGATGAATTCATCCTTTTTCACTAACGACGACACATAGATAAAGATTTTTTTACTATGGCATACGACGTTAAACATTTCTATGAGAAAAGCATTTATTGACAGTTCAATTGTAGCACAAATGCATGTATTACAAACACAGACCATAAAATACATACTAATTTTATGTTCTATCTATGCTTAGAAACAAAAAAAAAATGTTCCATAGACAACGGCCATAACCTCTAGATAAGTGAGCGAGTAGCATGCTATTTCCATTTTCCCGCCATTGTTTTATTAGCAGTGAAGAGTTTAAATCACTCTAAAATAATTCTGCCGTATTTTATTTTCATCTTTAAAGTGATTATTTTCATAATTTCTATTTTATTTGTTAATATATGTGTCTGCATAAAATATATTCTTAAGATCAGAATGTGGACTTTTAAGAGTGAGCATAAAACATAATTAAATAAAAATGATTATTTCTTTTTTCGAATGCACTTCAAAGTTTAAACTGACGGTATCAATTTGTTACTTTTGCTGCGTAATAATTTAAATAGGTACAAATAGATTAAGGCTATTTTATTTTAATATATTTCGTGTTAGAAATGCACAGTAGAAGGAAGAAAATAAAGCACCACGATGTGGTTTACGACAATTTGAATAGAGATGCCATTCCAAAGCGAGGCTACTACTCGGAGTTGGTCTCCAACATGATGAAGGAGGACACCTCCAAGGAGGTATGCGCAAGGAAACGGATGAAACTCATGTTACAGGTAACGGGACTGCATATACGATTTTGTAAATAAAGAACATAGTTTTCAATATTTATTTCGTAATTTATTTTCGTTTTTTTATTAAAATAATGGAGGTACTTACTCTTTTCTTTCGGAGTTCCCAAGCGGGTGTCATTATGCCATTGATATGTACGAAAATCTGATGGTTTTAACGTTGAAAAGATTAGATAATACTTGGTATGTTTTAATCGCTTGTCATATTGTTTTTTTTACTCTTACGCTTTCAACTTTTTAACCAGATAGACAATAGCGCGCGAAAAAATGTAGGTATTACAATCGAGACGTACCTATCTAACATTTGCAATATTTTCCATCATAAAATTTCTAATTAAAAACATGGGAAAGATTAATATAAATCCGAGGCCGGGCGTTATATAGGCCAGAATATAATCAATGACTACACAACTATATAATATCTTAACACTTTGACTGCGGCAAACGCACGTGTCGTGTTTTACTGTCCGTGCCACCCGTGCGGCGGCACGCATACGGTGCGTGCCGCCATACAAAAACACGCCTATTGTGATGCGCGCCGCACGAGTGATTGTTTCGTATATTAGCCACCGCAGTCCAAAGTGTTAAGTATCCATAGGAAAAGAAATGTATAATTTGCAGGCTAAAACAGATAAGCTTGCGCCTATGCTGGTTTCGTTGCCGAAACCTCAAAAAGCCAAAGTGCTGCTGCCGCCAGGACGTTGGACTACTTATAGAGAAGATGAAAGCATTGTATGTAAACATTTGACTTCTTAAAATAGGAACATGATACAGGAAAGCACTCATATATACATAAAAACAAAAGGCAGAGAAACCTTCGTAGCTCGTGGTACTCCGGAGGTACCATTGTTACACCTATTTTTGTTTAAAACAACTGATGTCTTGGTGTGATATGGAAAAGACTTACACGAAGCGTTGACTTAATGCTGCGGGATTGTAACTCATGTGGTTCTGACCTCAGTTAGGCCTTCAATTCTATTTGCAGTTTAATTATTAAAATATAGAACTTCCCTATCCACAATAGTTAATTAATGAAGTGATGAAAGGAGTTACTTTTCAGCAATTCCCTTTTGAAACGTTCGTACCGAAGCTGCAGTTCTTAAGCGTAGTGCTTCCTAAAGAACTTCCTAGGCTTGTGAAGATTGAGAGGCTCCGGAGAAAGTTCCTTGCTGCTAATATGAAGGTTTAATTTTATTATATGTCAAAATATTTAGTGGGTATGCAGTTAACCTTACCATTTCTGTTTATGAGCATCTGTGGCTAACCTGTTCGTTATTCGAGATCATCGAAAACTGTGAATGTATTTTCCTAACGACTGCAGAATATTTCGAGCGCATTTGTCTTTAGCTCATCGCAGCCTTACTTAGAAGTCGTTGATTCAATTCGTCTTTTATTTTTTGGTATCTCAAAACATTATACATACACCAGACTAGTATAAAACTCGCGTGGTTCAATTGGGTACTGGGTACTCTCAGGGTAAGCATTTATAGTTATTGTACATTGCAAAATATTTCATTGCAGAAGCTATTAAGAGAACGTGGCATACAACCATACTGGTTACTGCCTCCGCATGAATACCCAATAACTGATCAGGAATACTACGGCCTTTACAGCCGTTTTCCGAAACTCGACTTGGAGATCTTCGATAATACGGATTTCGATTGCAGGTTAGCTCCAACAAAACTTATTTACATATAAAAAACTACCCTGATGTTTACTTTAAATGAAAGAGTCTAGAAGTGGCGAAGACTTGCTTATACCCAACTCAATAACCCGTCACCCACTATTTGACATTGATTTTCTCTCAGAATATGAAGGATAAGAGTTTTTGTTCAGCATTATTGGCTAAGCATGACTCTTTAGACCTGGCATTTTTTTAGAATAATATAAAGAGCGCTCAGATAACCGTTACCGTTAAAGCAAATCATAATTAACCTGTAATATCCACATGACATAGAAAAATCAGTATTGGATTTGAACATTCTCCTAATATATCTGTCGTATTTATGTCCATCAGGATTCCAGAAGAATGGCTAGCACTTGGTATGATCGAGGGTGAACAGCATCCGTGTCCAGGAATTGCTTTTATCCCAAAAGAAGAAGGAAAAGCGAACAAGGGAGGAAGAGACATGATGCAAATGTTGAACAATATGTATGAGGTACACTTATTATTCGCAGTTTTGTTATTCATATTGACTTTGTCAATGAAATGAAATGAAGTCAAATTTGAATCTATATATTTTCTAGTGGACTAATGTGGCTGCCTTTAGTTTTGATAAAGAAACAGATAAATGGGAAGTGATGGCTTTGGACGGATCCAAACGGAGATTCAAGTAATGTATATTTCATGCCTTTTCTTCTCAATCAGTTTTGGGTTATTTTGTATTCAAAATGTTATTTTCCATTTTAGCATTCCACGTATTAGGCTTATGTTCAAAGCAGACGATCCCGAGACCTTCGCTCAGCGTGTTAAGTTTGCCATAGATTTGCGAAGTGAAGTAGAGAATAATTTGAGGTTTGTTTGTTTGCTGTTATCATGCAATTATGGAAATTATCGTATATAGTGTCATCAATTCCGTTCTGTTCGATGACAAGGAAGTATAATATAATTCTCACAGGTTCTACTTGTACCTGGACTGCTTGCTTCTGGATGGTCTACCAATCATGCCCCTGAACTACATGCCTTTAATTCTGAAGATGGTGCGCATTCACAAGCAAGCGAAAGAACTTGATGAGGATCATTTGAAGAATTTGAAAAATGAGGTTACATGATCTTTTTATTGATGCAATCCACCTGATGGCAAGGAATCATTACAGGATTGTCATCGATCTTAAATAGAGCAGGAGTCGAATATTGTTTATAGTGTAGAAGTTGCAAATAAGCATGCACATAGTCCATCTGATCGTAAGTGGTGGCTACTCTCCATGGACATCTGTAATCAAGTCTAAATAGGATTGAAGTGCCATTTGAGCTCGGTTACTTATGTGTCGCTATCCCTGAAGACTAAGTTGCTCGTACCACACTCTTCAAACTAGAATACACGTTTAATACGTGAAATATATTTGGCGGTGGTGCCTCGGGAGTCGAGCAGTTCTATCACCTTTAACGATGATGGCACTGCGTTCCCTTAGTATTTTGTTGACCACTACGTGTGAATATGGACGTATCATTTAACCTCAAATTGAAATACAACGATTTGGAAATATGCATACTTGTGATGACTGTATTCATTCTGAGAGGAGTCCCGACATCAATAGAGGAAAAGTCTGGATTGATGATGAGCTACGTAACTTCTACGGCAAAGAGACTATCAATATTATATGCGGTATTTTAAACAAATTTAATGATAATTACGACACTGAAGTTAAACACATTTTTATAGGTAGCGGTAGCTTTTTTTATTAACAAGCTTAAACAATTTAATAATCAATAACAATTGACTTCTTTTTATTTATAGGCTGATCTTGTTTATCGGAAGATGGAAGGGAAAATGAAAATTATCTACACGATACAAAAATATCGTGATTTATACAACTTTATAGACGTTCCTTCTAAGGACTATCTTCCACCCGTTCCGGATTATGGTAAGGAGTATATTATTCCTAGGTGATTGAACTTAGTTTGGCTTTTTATATTACACTTATCACTGGTAAGTGATAAGTGTAATATAAAAAGCCAAACTAGCATTGTAATGCTACGTAACTTGCCATGATATTGGGATAAAAAAAATGACGGCATCTTCAGTAATTTGCGTATCAATAAATAAGGACACGGGAGCAGTGATAGCGGTCGCGGGCGGAGATGCTGCCGATCCTGATAGTAAAGAACTCGCTTGGATGCTACGAGTTTCTATATTATATCTTCATATTCTGGATTTGGTTGTTTGTGTGTCCCTATGTGTCCGATTAATCCTATTGTGGACACAATATTAGTGAAAACAATATAACATTTGTTATTTATAGCATCACATTGTGCAGGTCGATATCCTTGTGTGATGATTGACTTCCCTGGAAGAGTTAAATACAATCAATGGTACTCCTTATATGTTCTCACTGAGTCGGTTTCCTGCATACATTTGGTCGTCGAGGAGTGTCTCAAGGTACATCTTTTTTTCCATATTTATTACTTTAAATTAAACTGGAAATCATTTTCTTACTACTTATCATTATTAACCCATTACTGTTCTACTGCTATGCATGGTTTCCTCAATTCGCAATGAGAAAGGTTAGGACATAGTTTACCACGCTAGCTAAGTGTTGATTGATAGACAACACTTACTAATTAATATGTAATAAATAATTTTAGGTGGAGGCAATGTTATTTTTCACGTCAAATTATGGAAGAAACGCTAGCCTCGCCGAGTTCGATGCAGCTCAACAGCATTGCACTTCTATGGTAACGACAAAAGTGTAAAATTGGTCAAATTTGTACTTTTTGTTGATAACACAGCGAAGTTTATAATGTATTTTTAATAATTCACAGATGCTGAAATACTTGAACATAACGTGGTTAAATGCGACGGCTCATGCAATACGGATGTCCTTCAGAGACGTTGGGAAAGGGTAAATAAATAATTACAATCTGATATAAGTAAATAAAAAATATGAATATCTTTAACAGTCATTATATATGATACCAAGCCATGACAAACATCAAGTAACTATACTATATTATATGTATATAGCTTTTTTCCTTTAAATCAGTTCACTGATCAACAGGTGGTTCAATATTTATGAGAAAAAATGGAAGTTTTATGAAATAAGCAAGCTTTGTAGATTCATGCAGCTCGTGAGGTTTCGTATGCAGGTATACATTTTGTGTCAATATCTGTGTAATAGAATAGATAATTATTGAATATTCATTGTTTAATTTGAAAAAAAAAAATCCTTACTTACTTAATAGTCAAAGACACATGATGCAATTTGGTCCCGAAACATCAAAAACACCGGATATAAACTCGTGACTGTGAATAATTTATATCTCTTTCTCATTTTTAAACTCCATCTTAGCTTTTCGGTACTGACAATCTGCTTTTTGAATGTTGAATCATAAATGACATTTCTAGTACGCACTGCGCTACTGTATTGAACAATCTATGGCGATGTTCGTCAACATGTGCGAGACTCCATGCCTCTGCACTTATTGGTGCGAAGAAGATTTCGAGTGGGATTCCTCGGATCTCATCAACTCTCCTTTTCGTACAACCGTCACACTTTTCTACTTCCACCTTATGATGAGCGTTGATGGACCGTATTACACGACGCCACCGGAACAGTTTGAGGTAGAATTTTATAACTTTTTATCATTTTACTTACATTACGAATTTAAAATTAATAACTGCAATGGCGCAAAATTGAGTGGTTTTATGACAGGTTATAATTATTGGAAATACTATGGGATTTGAAATAATTTTGTCCTCATTAGTTTTAATATATATTCACATGTGTTAGTATGTGTGTTATTATGTTTGCAATATGGAGTCGTAATTGCTACGAAGCACGGCAAAGTAGATAGGTGGATTATATTCAATGAAGATTTTCAGATTGTGATCCAACGCTTATTCCGTGAGATGCTTTATCGGTGTCACTTCATTCCTCAAGTACATCCCATGATTATGACCGGCCTTGTTTTTGATAAAGAGCTCTTCCTTACCTCTATAGGTAATGTATTGTCAGACCTACGATCGCTTTCAGTTCAAAATTAGTTTCAACGGTAATATGATGCTAAGTGTTAAGTTGTAAAATTGACGTTATTAGGCTTGATGGAGCCAAATGCGGTGGACTACAGGGAAAGACTACTAAAAGCTTACAGGAAAGCTATTATACCCTTGATAGCATACATGCATCAATATGAGTGCTATAGGGAGATTTATATGCTGGATATTGAAGAGTATGTGGAGTAAGTGGGAATATGCTTACATTTGTAATTACTGCTAGAAAAACCTGTATTATAAGTAAAAAGCTGGTGAGGGTATATTGGGTTTATTTAATTGATTATAGTCTTAAGCTATCATTGATTGACGTAGGTATTGCCCTAAATGTGATGAACAATATAATAACGACTACTTAGGAACAATATTACTGCATCAGTAATGGTACCCATTGCTTTGCAGAAACTTTCGTTTAGAGAAGCACTCCGCTTCGGAGACGCGCGAAGAGATCCAGATGCATTATGATGCAAAACAAGAATTAATATGGCGTCTACCGCAATACATCAATATTGGTCCTTTTGCCCTCAACATCGACACTCTAAAGGTTGCTATTATATCTGCTATTAATATCTAAATATTGAAATTGGTTCGTAATATATATTTGTTAAAAGTTCATTAATCATTTCATCACATGTGGAAGAAAAAAGGGAATAAAATAGTTTATTGATATGAAAAAGAAAAATAATTTATCACAAATATATGCAATAATGCATTACGTGTTATTTATCACGGATATGTGTATATGTGACAACAGTTGGGTGATATTTCAGCAAATATTAGTAACTAAACGGTCGGACATAATTAAAGCCCTGTTAACGATGTGGATGGAAGAGGTTCGCGTGGTAGTGGAAGATGTGATACAAGCGTACAAGAGTATAATGAGAAAGCTAGGTGAGAAGCCGAATACGATAGAACACGTGTTTGAGATCAGGGAGTGGATGGAGTCCATACCGTTCGCATTAAAAACCCAGGATGATATTATGAGGAAAGTCCATACGGTAAGCGCTTATTTGTTTTATTTCATGTACGTATAATAGTACCAAAAGCATATTTAATACAACAGGTGGAAATTGGTCAGTACTGGCTACAGACATCGACAGTTACTCTTTACACGGTAATCATAATCTTAGAATATATAGATCAAAGTGTGTTACAATTTTAACCAAAACTTATATTTTTGTTTCTTTCTAGGATTACGAAGTGCTTGACGTATTTTTTACACCACTTGAAAACGACGATTTCAAAGCTCTCTGGGAGGCTATAGGTTGGCCATTATCGATAACTAAACAGGTATCGATAACTAATCATTTAATTTCAAAATGAATTCCATACCAATTTCTTCGTTTTATGAGTTTTTCACTGTAGTTTTTTCATTTCTTTTGCATCTTTACTCTTTTCTATGTCCGGTTATAATTGGAAAAGTGGCAAAATATATTATTATATATTATAAAATATCTTGTTGTTAAGAATTTAAATTGGAATGCTTTCTCCTATTCCTAAAAGATAAATACAATACAAAAATGTTTTTGCTATCAGGTGGTAGTAACAACAGATTTTCTAGAGGAGGAACAGGAGAAGTTTTGGAAGTTACATCAACAGGATGAGCAAACGATGTTTGATAAAATCGACATGTTTAGTGCACAGTGTATGGCGTTAACATTGCAAAATGATTTTTCAAAAGTAAGTTATATCTGTGGATAACTGTAAAATACTGTCAAAAGTTCATAATTTAAAAATACAAGGATAAATTATAATTGATAAAATTAGAAGCAGGAAAGTATAAAGGAATTATTTTACAGGTGCACGAGATAGCAAACGATATTAAAAAAGCTTGGAAAGGCATGAAAGATTCCCAAGAATGGGGCCGTGTTCTTAATCAGAGACAAAAATTATTTGGCCAACCAGTTGTGCCTTTCGTCGATCTAAATCGACTGGTTAAAGAATTTGAGCCGTACAGGAATTTGTGGGTAACTGCTTCTGGTAAGAACTATAACATCTAAGACTGACTATGAATATAAAATGTTTCATTTGATGTTATTTTTAGTGTTTATTTATGATTTTATTTCATAGATTTTCTCAAAGCGCGCGAAGTTTGGTTTGACAATCCTCTTATGTATGTGGACGCGGATACAATAGAACCATCGATCAATGAGTATTACAAAACTATAGTGAAGTGCGTGCGCACTTTTGCCGATTTACCTAAAGTACAACAAGTGGCAATAACAATAAGGGTACGTTTTGATCATTGATATTTAAATTTAATAATGCATATATCAAAAATACAGTAAACGATTCATTTTCTTAGGACGATATTGACGAATTCCGCCCTCTCATACCAGTCATTCAAGCTGTCAGAAATCCAGGCATGAAAGAACGACACTGGAATGAGTTTATGGAGAGAGCTGGTAAATTTTGCATATACTTGTATGATTATTTTTCTAAACTTTAAAGAAAGATCGATATATTAGTACGGAAAAATATGTTTCAGGTATAACTGTGACGATGAACGAGAAACAGACTTTTCAGATGTGTCTGAAACAAGGAGTAGCAGCGCATGCTGAGCTGATCGCGGATATTGGCGAGCTGGCTAGCAAGGAATATGTGATTGAACAGTCGTTAGACAAGATGCTTAATGACTGGGCGGCTAAAGTTATGGAGGTGACACCATATAAAAATACTGGTGAGTTTTTGACGTGGGATGAATTTTATACTGCATCCAAATTAATTATTTTTAGAGTAATCATTGTACAATTATACAATCCTATGATCGTAAAAATATATTAAAGATTTTTTTGTTCTTATTAATTAGGAACATTTATAATGAAAATAGCTGATGAGACGCTCCAACTTTTGGATGAGCATTTACTGGCCACCCAGCAACTTGGATTTAGTCCTTTCAAAGCAGCTTTTGAACTTCGAATCCAGGAATGGGACGACAAACTTCGTCTTACACAAAAAGTCGTCGATGAGTGGATCGAATGCCAGAAGTATAATACTTTCTATTTCATAGTATTTTTAAATATATATTTAAATGCACTGCTATTTATTATTACTAAAGCCCTTTAATCGACCAGTTCATGTAGATTGCAATGGTTTTTGTGCAGAGAGTGGATGTATCTGGAACCTATCTTTACGTCTGAAGATATATCAAGACAGCTTCCTTTAGAAGCCAAAAAGTACGGGACCATGGAGAGGATTTGGCGCAGAATTATGTCTTCAGCTGCTGCATGCCCCAAGGTAAACGTAGCTGGAAAAAGTGGTGTAATGACATTAGGGATACGCAGAA
>DWKL01002759.1:0-12299 GCA_018249415.1 Phareas burnsi | reverse complement strand
TAATTTCTAATACGCACATAACTTCGAAAAATTAGAGGTGCGTGCGGGGTTTGAACCCCGGCCACTCAGCTTGAGAGTCCGGAATCTTAACCACTAGGCTATCACAGCTTTACTTTAGGATATTTTTACCATCCTTCAAATGTATCTATATGTCATGAATTGATTTCTTTTCATGAATTACAATTGTAATTTGTATTTATAGTTGTAACAATGTAGGTGTGCTTATTAATGCATTCATGCATTGTATGCACTATCTAAGCGTTACATTCGAGAATATGTTTTGAATGAAAGTTAGATTTCATTTATTAGTATTATATCGAAGCGCGTATAGCTCCGCGGCTTGCGTAGATCGTAACCGATCGGCAAAGTTAAGCAACGTCGGACGCGGTCGAGTATTGGATAGGTCACCGCTAGTGGCTAAGTTTGAGTGCGCGCTTCCGTGCTTCGGGGGCATTAACCTGTCCTGGTTGTTATCATTGGATATAAGTCGTTAAATCTTGTCGAAGGCCTTGTGGGCGGTTTGTTGATAAACATACGACACGGTTTGCCCACTAAACTATCTCCACCAATCCGAATTGGAGGAGATAGTTTGGTGGAGTATACTCCAAGTCTCCTCAGTTGTTGGGAATGACCTTTGCCCAGCTGTGGGACATAAAAAGGCTTGCAGCCATTATTATATTAATTAAGTATAACAGCAAAGATATTAATTGTTTTATACCTTTACATTGTATTTTCTGTTTGAAGAGTAGCAAACGAGCGTGCAGGCTACCCGATGTTAAGTAGTCACTGCAGCCCATGGACATCCACATATAACTCAAACAAAACTGAAGTTCTATATACAGTCATATGTAGATGCGTCGCTACTCTTGAGGACTATGATGGTCGCCTCACTGTAAGGGTGCCCGGCAACCGCACCTCTCCAGCCGAATCACAAAAACTGCTTCACGGCGGATTATAAGGGAGGCGGTGGTTCTTCCCCAGAAGAACGATTGTTCTACCACCTATCAAAATCAATCAGTTCACTATAATAGTTCTACTACGTATGGGACATATTTGCATAATTTAGGGACTCATTGTCTGACAATGCGCCATTATCAGCGATTTGAAACGCAAAGGGTTACGAGTTCGATTCCGGCCAGGCACACCTCTAAATGATGAACTTAGATTTATATTTTGGGTCTGGATGTACTCGTCTTCGTCTACCCATGGCTAGTATTGGTTATGAGTGTAGAAAGCATTATTTATTTATTTATTGTGATAGCATCTATCTGTGGAACATTAATGCGGTTTATTTAAGCAGCCTTAATGCAATTTATGCAACATTTCGACTGCAGTGTACAAGCGCTTCTCCCTGATCATATAACAAATGTTCCGCGCTCCTATATATATAACACATCTATATATCTGTTCTCGCAGTACGGATCACGAATGCAAGGCGACAAAGCATTGTGCGCACCGCGTGTGGGCCTCGAAGAAGTTCCCCCAGGACAACGACGACATCTGCAAGATCTGTACGGACATGGTCGCACAGGCCCGCGACCAGTTGGAGAGCAACGTAACTCAGGTTTGTCCATTTTCTGTACTAAAAACATAGGCGTGACTCACGAGCGGTTACCATACTGGTCTGATACAGTGTGTACCGGGTTCGATTCCTGGCCAAGCAGACATGTAAATGACGAACTTGGATTTTTGTTCTGGGTCTGGGTGTTTGAAAACTTGTCTATGTATATGTATTCATGGCACCCACGACACAGGTTACCCTCCTGTGGGGCTCTAAGTGTAGAATGTTTAGGTTTGACAGGAAAACTCCGGTCTTTGACAACAATTTATAATTTGTATAATTCCACGGTTGTCCAGAAGAAATCGCTGTTTAGTGATAAGAACTCCAAATAGAAATGGCAAGGTACAAACTTGGGCATTTCTATTTGTATCGAACATATGTTTCGTGTACAATAATAATAAATTTATTGTATTGTTTAATACCATTTTTAATTGTGAAGAAACTCAGATTTGTTACCATTTCATTGTAATAAAATACAAGTTTCATATTATTATTAATGTAATGTGACTTAGATTTCGTTTTAAGACTCTTCTCCGAAAGGAATCTCAAATTTATCAACACTTAACATGATCGAGTCAGTTGTTTTAATAGGTGGTAGAATTTTGGTTCGATCGGGGTGTCACCGCCGTCCTCGCGGTCCACCGTAAAGTCATTTGTATTTCGGTTGGGGAGGTGTGATTATTGGGTATACTTACAGCGAGACGACCACCTTACTCATCAGTAGTAACGCATTTATGTACGAACTTAGTCGTTAGTACGTTTCGCTCAGTCCTGTTTGAGGTTAGATGTGGATGTCCATGGGCTACAGTGACCACTTAACATCAAATAGCCTACTCGCTTTTCTCACGCAAAAAAATTGGTTAGATGTGGATATCCGTGGGCTGCAGTGACCACTTAACATCAAATAGCCTACTCGCTTTTCTCACGCAAAAAATTGGTTAGATGTGGATATCCGTGGGCTATAGTGACCACTTTACATCAAATAGCCTACTCGCTTTTCTCACGCAAAAATTGGTTAGGTTAGGTTAGATGTGGTTAGATGTGGATATCCGTGGGCTATAGTGACCACTTTACATCAAATAGCCTACTCGCTTTTCTCACGCAAAAATTGGTTAGGTTAGGTTAGTGGTTAGGTATGTGGACATCCGTGGGCTGCAGTGACCACTTAACGTCAAATAGTCCACCGTCTGTTTGCTTTTCTCACGCAAAAAAGTTATGAACTGTAAAATCGAGCGTTAGATGTTGGTTCTCTCTAATGTCCGGTCGGTAATAAAGTCTCACTCGGGCGTTATCGGTTTGAACTTAGAACTACATTTAACATATTGTTTATTTGAATGTACAAATTGAAATGTATTTTTTTATATTCGTAAAGTAGCAAACGAGCGTGCAGAGGCCACCTGATGTTAAGTAGTCACCGCAGCCCATGGACACCCATATCTAACCTCACACAAAACCGATGTTCCGTTTGAGGTTGTATATATATGCGTCACTACTGGGGACTAAGATGGTCGCCTCGCTATGTGTGCCTGGCAACCGCACCTCTCCAACCGAAACACAAAAACTGATTCACGACAGATTATGGGCGACGGTGGTACCTCCCCAGACGAACGATTGTTCTACCAACTATTAATTACTGTATTTATATGTTATACATTTATTTAAATATATCTCTTTTGATTCGTAACAAGAAGTTGACACCCATTAGCTATTGAATTTCTCCATTTGATACGATATAATTCTATGTTAATGACCCTTAGATTGCTCCGTTGTGACCCATAATTTGTTTGTTTGTATAATTGTAAAGAATAATTTGCGTGATTTAAACGGTCGCGTAGTTCGATGACCGATAATGTAGCAAAACTAATTAGTTCACTCGCTCTTTGTTACTATTATAACTTAATAGGTTTATCGTTCTTAATACATTGCTAATACATTTAATATACAATTAAAACAATTGATTGGATATGCTTATGGTGAAAAAAAAATTATTAGACGTTCTCATGAACAAAATCATTAAAGGATGTGTTAAACGCTTTCTACACTCATCACCCCAGACTTGGAGTTTTGTGTCGGGGGCGACAGGACATACAAAGACGAGTGCATAAACACCCAGACCCAGAACCGACGAACGTGATAGATTAAAAAATATTTGTTATACCAATTTTATTAACAAAATGGATAGGTGAATTACAACTATTTAAAATAATATAAAACTAATTTTGCAATAAATTATAGTTATGAAGTGTAATATCACTTTGGCTCGTCCGTCATTGTAGTGAGCAAGAATTAAATAGTATATTACAAAGGTCTCAGTACCATGTGGAAAAATTAAAAAATAGCGTATTTATTAATTATTATTATTATTAAAAGTCCCTTAAAATGTCAAATAATACATATTAAAATAAATACATCTTCAATTACAACTTAGGTATTGTTTAATTTTGGTATCTTAAAAATACGTACAGACATACATACAGAGTTAATATATATATGCATATATTCTGCAGGAGGAATTGAAAGAAGTGTTCGAGGGTTCGTGCAAGCTGATACCAATCAAGATCGTGAGGAACGAGTGCATTAAGTTGTCCGATGACTTCGTCCCGGAGCTAGTGGAGACGCTGGCGTCTCAGATGAACCCCCAGGCGGTGTGTTCGGTGGCTGGGCTCTGTAACAACGCCAAGATTGACAAGCTGTTGGATGACTACGTAAGTAGTAATTTATTTATTCAAAATAGATGTTTTTTAATAAAAACCTTCTAGAACTACAGTTCGATTGACCCTATCACCGCCGCCTTTATTATCCGCCGTGAAGCAATCCTGGTTTCGATTGGAGAGGTGTGTTGTCGGATGCGCTGACAGCGAGGCAATCGTCAGCCCTCAGGAGTAGGAAAAGTTATGTAAAATATTTACTATGGACATGGTGTCACGCGTGGCGCGGCGACCACCATACCGACCTGATATACAGAGGGTTCCGGCTTCGATCCTTGGCCTGGGAGACTGAGTTCAGAATTTAAATTTGCTTACAGACTAGATAACGTCCGGGTTCAATCCTTGGCCTGGGAGACTTTGAATTCAAACTGTTTAAAGACTGAATGTTTGTGTACTCTTGAATAAATAATATCTTAAATAACGTGCAATGGACGCACTGTGGCACGTAACTTGTATTCATAATTGTATCCACAGAATGCAACACTTGCTCTGCGACAGGGCTGTTCTAGCTGCCGCACGACGGTGGGCATCCTCAGAAAGAAGTTCGACGCCACCAGCTACGAGGACTTCTTGATCGGCCTGCTGCAGGTCTGTGGATTTTTTATTTATAACATTCGAAATACAGAAGCATAGTTATATTGGTAATTACTTATACCTTATGTTAGTGAGGAAACCGCATTCCAGATTCCAGATAGATTCCAGACTTCTCCTAGTTGTGGGAGAAGACTGCACTCTAGAGTGAGAGGTCCCGGTTCGATATCCGGCCATGCAAACATCTAAATGATGAATTTTGATATGTGTTCTGTGTCTGAGTGTTTGTGTAATAGTCTTCGTACAGATCATTGACGCCCACGACACAGAATCCTGGGGCTGGAATTGTAGAAAGCATTATTTATAACACTTTCATCGTACTCAGATGTGCCGCAAGGCGGGTTCGCTGTCCGACTCCTGCTCGATGCTGGTATTCAAGTACTACGAGAACATCCTGGCCGCTGTAAAGAAGGACCTGACCCCGGACAGCGTGTGCCACCTCAGCGCGCAGTGCTCGCACAGGTTCCACTCGCACAGCCTGTATGATTTCCCTGACACCAAATTGGACCAATTGACTGCTTCTGAGTAAGTTTTATTGAATCAAGTTTTATAATTGGAGTCATTATCATCATCATCAACCCATTAATGTCCCACAGTTGGACACGGATCTCCTCTCAGAACGAGAGGGGTTAGGCCATAGCCCCTCGCACCCCCACACTGGCCGTATTGGTAGATTTCACACACCTTCGAGAACTTTACGAAGATATCTAGAGATGTGTAGATTTCCTCACTGTTTTCCTTTTAAAGTTTTTAAAGTTCTCTTTGAATGTATTTAAAAAAAACAGTATGATAGTTTAAAACTAAAATTTATTGATATTGATTTAATAATTGTTATGTCAACCAATTTTGGCTAGCATAAAATACATTAAGTAACATTGTTATTCAAAAAAATGTTGTTATAAATAAATTGACATGGAAATTGTGAATAAATGAATATTACACTAAAAAATTCTTTGTAAGAATACAAATTTTACTTTTTACAGCGATGTGCCGTGCGAGTTCTGCGAACAATTAGTGCAGCACCTCCGCGACACTCTCATAGCCAACACTACCGAGATCGAGTTCCACAAGGTTCTAGTCGGTATGTATGAACAACATTTCTTAGGGTTTTTTTACAAAAATAATTCTTAAACAAACAAAACAAACACTTTCTACACTCGTATCGTGGGTGTTTTCGACACATACAAGACGTGTACATAAACAAACAGACCGAGTAAAGAAGTCTAAATTCATCATTTAGATGTCTGCCTGGCCGGGAATCGAACCCTCTGCGCGTCAGACCGGTATAGAAACCGCTTCGCCACGCGGTTCGTCAAATATTTAAGGAGGGAACGTCTCTTTGTCAGGTCGTCAAATATTTAGGGAGGGAATATCAATTCTTAAACCATGTAGGCTGTACGGTCACGAGTATGGACGGTGCGTTGAAATGCAAGCGTGCCGACGCGTGACCACGTAGACAGGCGAGAGAATATGACGTCACTCGATGGTGTCACGACACACGTAACACTTAATGGCCGCGAAGTGAACTTAATCAAGTCCCCCTTGCAGCTCGCATATCGTGTATAACCAATATAGAATCCGTCAACCCGATGTAGCTATATAGCAGCTCTGAGCAAAAATAATCTTTGTCGCCCTTTACAATGATACCTGTCATTCAATGATTCAAGTCATGAGCATGTTATTCCAGAGACAGTATGGTGCAATTTTAACAGACTAAAAAAAGGAAGTTATCATTTCGATCCATGGAATTGCTTTTGAACCAAATTTGATAAGTGTATGTATGTATGTATATATGTTTGTCCAAGAATTTCTCAAAAATTGATGATTGGAATACTGAGTGCACTGATTCAATCGGTGTACTTAGTATTTTATTTTAATTCTAGAAGAGCAGCAAACGAGCGGCCTGGCCTGCTGATGTTTAGTGGTCACTGCAACCCATGGACATCGACATTAAATCCCAAACAGAATTCAAGAGGTCGTAGTTAGACGCGTTACTTTACTACTCCTAAAGACTACATATGATGGCCGTCTCGGTATATATTTACCCGGCGACCACACCTCTCCAATCGAAACACAAATATTGCTTCATGGATTACGTGGGTGTCCATGGTCTTCAGTAACGGCTTGACGGTCTGCACGCTCGTTTGCTAGTCTTGTAACATAAAAAAAAAACCCCGACATATAAATACTGTGATAAAATGTAATAAACTTTCCCAGGGCTGTGCAAACAGACGGGCAGCTTCAAATCGGAGTGTCTGCAACTCGTCGAGCAGTACCATTCCGTCGTGTACTACTTCCTCGTGTCGGAGCTCAACCCGGCGGAGGTGTGCGGGTTCATTGGCATCTGCACGGCGCGGCCCGACGTGCCCATAGCCCCGCTGCTGCCCGCCGAGATCGCGGTCAAGGCCATCACGCCCTCGTCCAGACTCATCGGGACCGACGAGGCCAACAGCTACAGCACCGCTAAGGTACGCTTCGGGTACTCTTAGGCGTGATATAGGTTCAGTCCAGTTATATATACTTAAGTTGCTTTTAGACTTTACGATAATTTTATTTATGTTTGGAGAGAAGGGAACTAGCGTAAGTAAGTAAGTTCCTAAGTTAGTAGTTTGATCTTTAAGACATTTTTTGTTTGTAACATTGATACTCTAGGCTCGAGTCCCAGCCAGCAAGCAAGCCAACGTGCAGATACTGGGCGTGGACAACCCGGGCCCGCTGCCCGTCGAGCGCATGTTCGTGGGTCTGCCGCAGGACCCCGAGCGCGGCAACACCATCTGCTACTTCTGCCAGTACTTCCTACACTACGTTCAGGTGGAGCTCAGCGACGAGAGAACCGAGGTCAGTTGAACATCTTAAGGTACACTACGGCACAACACGGCAATCCCATGGGCAACGTGCTAAAAACCTTTCATTCATGTGCGACTTCAAGATGGCGAATGTTTATATTTATGCCTATGCAGGAAGATTTCAGTTGAAGCTCGCGGCGCCCCCCGGCTTGCGTAGATCGTAACCGGTCAATGAAGTTAAACAACGTCGGGCGCGGTCGGCAGTTGGATGGGTGACCGCTAGTGGCTAAATTTCTTAGGCTAGGCTTCGGAGGGCACGTAAAGCTGTCAGTCCCGGTTGTTATTAGTGGATAACAAACGTTTAACCTCGCCAAAGGCCTTTTGGGCGGTTTGAAAACATTTGCACGGGTTGGCCACAAACCCGTACCACCTCCACCAAACCACAATGAAGCAGCGTGATGGAGTATGTTCTATGCTCACCCCAGTTGTGGATATAGACCCGTGCCCAGCAGCGGGGTTGAAGTCAATAAGATTTCAAAAACAATATTCATTAATAAATTGTATAACCAATATTCATCAAAATCATGGATCAATTTTATACTACAGAACAAATAATACCATTGCACATAAATAAATTTTGCATAGATATAGTTTTAAAACTGTGCTGTGCTGTAGACTTGTACGTACACATACACAGAGTACGCACACGGTAGGCGCCTGTGATTTTTAACGATGAAAATGAAGATATTTTTCGTTCTATCCCCCGTGTATTGTTACCTATGTGAAATCTAAATACCTGCATTACTCTTCTTGTCTTTAATTCCGACTTTGTCATTTTTGAAAGTAGTAATATAATTCGTAGTTCAATCCCCGAGGCTCCACTGCCACACCTGGTTTTGTCCTGTAATATTACTACTAGTGTAGAACGCGTTTTCCTGCTCGATTTAAATATTTAAATGTTTTGAATATGGTATTTAAGTATTTCGGTTGCGGTGCAGGAAGCCATCAGGAAGGTGGTGGAGAACGCGTGCGAGGTGCTGCCCGAGTCGGTGACGGGCGAGTGCCGACAGTTCGTGACGCAGTACGGGCCCGCCGTCATCGCTTTACTCGTGCAGGAGATCGACCCATCCAGCGTGAGTACATAAATCCCGACTGGATCTGTTCATATTAATTACCATTTGGACCTTATCCTGGAGGCGATGATATCACTATCTGCCCCCTTTCCTGGAACAATTGATATTATTATCTGGACCTTAACCTTGATAGGTGGCAGAACTATAGTTCGAACGGGGAACGATCTACCGTGAAACTGTCTTGTGTTTGGGTTCGAGAAATGCAGTTGCCGGGTATACTTGCAAGCGATGCGACCACCTTAGTCCTCAGGAGTAGTGACGCATCTACATATGAATTAAGTTAAGACTTCGGCTCTCGTTGACATTTGTATGTGGGTATCCGTGGGCTGCGTGACCACTTAACATTAGATGGCCTGTAAGCTCGCTTGCTTTTCTTTAAATAAAAAAAAAAATAAATGGCAATATATAGTACCACATAGTTTTGGGCTTTATCCTGGATCCATTGATATTACTATCTTGATTTTATCCTAGACCCATAGATATGAATTTTGATCGCCTATGCTACAGGAGGATTTGAAAATCTGCCAAGTGGCATCTTGCCGTGATTCCAACGACATAGACTCTAAGACGCCATTGTTGTTAATTTCTTGAGGTCCCTGGTTTGATTTGTATATCCAGAACAATAAAGGCACGCAAGGAGTAGCAACGCATGCGTGATCGACTCATTTGCTACTTCTAGTAGATAAAAAAAAAGTCATAGATGTGTCTGTTCATATTCCAGGTGTGCCCAGCCGTCGGCCTGTGCCCACCAAACGGCGAAGTCCGCCACGTAGACATCAACTCTCAGAAGTCCAACTGTCCGCTGTGTCTGTTTGCAGTCGAGCAATTGGAGACCATGCTTAAGAATAACCACAGTGAGGTTTGTATTCAATTGCATATTTATTAAAAAGTTAAGTAAGTATCTGTGGTCACAATCTATCCTTAACAATCTTACGCTAAATTAGTAGGAAGCTTTCGAGATAGAATTATTCCGACTGTTGGAAGAAAAATTATCTTTCTGTCATTTTTGAAACAAACAATTATATTATATGTATATGTGTGTGCGTAGGATATATTTTATGTAGTTGGATTGCAACAACACCACCTGATTCATTTTCTACCTCACAGTACTGGTGTAGCCTCAACTGTCCAGGGCATATGGCCATACACCACATCCCTGTAGGTGTAGTATGCCCGAGATATTCATATGTAATGTTTCACTTTAGTCCACCGAAGATAGACATCGGACCCACTTCGAAAAGTCAAAAGAAAAGTCAAATATTACATCGGTGATTCATGAAGGGATTTAAAATATTATATAATTACAAAAAACTAAAAATATACTTATAAACAACAAACAATTATAACGTTTTTTATTTGTGTGCAAAATTCAAAATTATTCAGAAGTGTGGAAGTCGATGATAATTGATTTGAAACATTCGATTACATCCTGAGGTATGTTCATACATACATATATATATACAAGTGCAGCTAATAAACGCGTGTTAAAAATTAAAACTTCTAATTTTTCACAATCAGGAAAACATCCGCCACGCCCTGGACAACCTGTGCACGCACCTGTCCGCGAAACTGCGCACCGAGTGCGTAGACTTCGTGGACACCTACACCAAGCAGCTGGTGGAGATGCTGGTGGCCGACATGGACCCGCAGGAGATCTGCGTCTTCCTCAAGCTGTGCCAGGACTCCGTCGCCGACCCGCTGAAGCTCACCCAGAACAGAGAGCAGAAACCGAAGACCGACATTTCCTTGAAGCCTATTATGACGATGGGCAGAGGCGATATCGGTAAGTCGAATCTGTAATGTTACCCTAAAAAACTTTCCAAGCTAAATTAATAATAATTACCGGTCCACACGCTAGAACCTAAGAGAAATGAATAGTAATATTAAACCCTCTCATAACGATGAGCAGAGGGGAAATCGCTAAGTCAATTCATTTATAGAGTTACCCTGTAGAGCTTTGCGGCAGAGCAGCGGGTACTGTCAGTATATCAATAGATAATCAACCAAACTAGAGCTAGGGATACTAACAACGATATTTTTTTGAAGCCTGTCATTGTTCGCTCAAGAGTGCGGGCGCGGTGTGCGCGGCGGACAGCACACCGGCCGCTCGGCTTATTGCGGCGGGTACTTTAAGATGCTCGCAGATATTTCGATTTACCGAACCATTATACTTGGGAAAGAAATGTTCCCGAGCGGCAACCACGTCGGGCAAAAGGTGTACAGGTCGCTCGACAACAGGGTGGAGCGATCACTTGAAGAAAACAGCGGCAAACCGTTAGATTTAAAAGGCATAGGATCAGTCGGGGTGGCGCCAATTAGGCGAGGCCGAAGTCCAGCGGTGGACCTCAAAAAGATGATGGATAAATACGTATGATAGAACCTTTTTGCTCGCTACCTGATACGCTCTAGTGGTCACTGAACCCCATGGACACTCACATCTAAACTCGGACGAAACTAAAGTTCTGTGCGAGGTCGTATGTAGATGTGTTACTACTCCCCAGGATTGAGATGGTCGCGTCGTTGTAAATGTGTTCGGCGACCGCACCTGTCCAACCGAAACGCAAAAAGGGCGGCGGTGGTACTTCCCCGGACGAACTACAGTGCTACCTATTAAATGTTCGTGTTTAAATTCGTTATGATCCCTAGAAACCAACGAGATCCCCGACCACACGGTGAACGGGCGGCCGGTGAAGCCGACGCAGAAGACGGTGTGCGTTATTTGCGAGTTCGTGATGCGCGAGCTGGACGATCAGATCAAGGACAAACACAACGACGTGAGTGCACATTTACCTATATCAGAGTTACTCACACTGGACTTGGTCCGCTGACCCCGGGGTGTTCGCGGGCCTATATCCCTGGGTGTTGGCCGGCGAAATAAAAATCATTAGAAAAATTTAAATTAAATATAACGATAAAAGAAAAGTTAAAGATGAAGATAAAAGAAAAACTAAAAAAATATGTTTGTGAATTTTGCATATAAAAGTATGAAAATGTTTTTTTTATATTATTGTGTATTATGTATTGGGTCTGTATTAGAAAAGGGTTGCGGAATCCTGATAGGTAAAAATGTAAACGTTCATTCGAATTTACTGGCGGGCGACGCGGACCGCGACACATCAGGTAGGGTTTTGATTGCGTAATGGATGAATTATATTTAAATTGTCCATCGCTTCTCATTCCTGTCACCCCGTGGCTGTCGGGCAGAGGTCGCTAGCGGCGATAGGCCTCTTGTCACATCGTTTTATGTAAATTTTATGATAACTACTGTCCTAACATTCGGTGTACGATAAATAATATTTGCTTCGTACTAAACTCACCATAATTGTATTGTATTGTATTCACGATATAAGGTTTTTATGGTTGCCAATATTTCGATACAGTTGCATGGATCGTGGTCACGGCGGAACTGCGGTGGCGGGGAGAAATTAATGACAGGTACTAGTGGTAGAATAGTCTATCTACCACATGTCTAGTTACCGCCATATCGCGGCACACCACACTAGCTGTATCTTTACGCACC
>DWKL01002758.1:0-12301 GCA_018249415.1 Phareas burnsi | reverse complement strand
ATATATATTGTATACCTCGTATAAGTGTGGTTAGACACTCACATGAAGTACCCTAACTTAGTTTACATGGGAAACTGCACTGTGACCGATTTCAGGCAGGACTTCAATCTTATTTGGCTCAGATTACGGTAGAATTCGCTTACTATCACATAGATAGCATTCTCTTTCTATGACATAAAATACATACCAGTTTAATCGGTCGAGACCCCAAGCGTTGTTTGCCTTTGACACGAGTAGCCTGTCTGTGTGCTGTGGTTACGAGCGCTGTCAGCGTTTCCATTACACACTCGAACATCAAGGTATTGTTACGTTGGACAAACGTGTTGATATTTGTTCACTTACTTAATACATAAAACATTCTAAGTTTGCTTAGATTATATCGGGTATCTAGGTCGTTGAATTTTACACATAAAAAACATATTTTTCGGTATTGTCACTGTTGTTTTTAAGTAGGACTCGTGTTCCTTCGTGTTCCATTCAGATTAGTTAATAGGCGCCCCGGGAGGCAGTGGCCACTGAACATCACGTACACCGCACGCTTACTATCCTCGTAGCAGGTACACTGAAACGTCTGTTTTTATTGCTTATAATAGATAAAGAAAACGCGTATGTATTTCTCCTGACGTTTACTATCTGCTACCTGTAACCAATTCTGTATAGAATAAGAGTCCTACGTGAATTTGATCACACAGGTCTTGTTACATCCGAGAACTAAGAACGCTTCGAAAAGTCCATCTGCCTTACTATATCCTTCAAATCAGAACCTAGCTACGCTACATTGGTGGTTCCGCAAGCGAACGTTAAGGGATTCTACCACCTTCGGTTAGAAGGGTCAAATACTCCATAAATTTACAAATAAAATAAATAAATAATGCTTTCTACATTCATAGCCCTTACATTGGGATTCACTGTGTCATGCGTTCGAAGGACACATAAAAAGACGAGTAAACAAACACTCAGACCCAGAACAGAAATCTAAATACATAATTTAGATGCCTCCTTGGCTTGAAATCGGACACGGAACCCCGTATCAGAGGGGTGTGGTTACCATTGCGCCACGCGATCCATCACTCACAGACGGCTGGCTAAAGGTTTCGCAAAATTTTACAAACGTTCACAAAGAACATATCTACTATTTGCTCAGCGCCCCAATATTGTAGTTCACAGGATGTTGTTCCACCCACACAGTTCAAAGGAGCCTTTGTCCAGCATAGAGACTGTAATTACCAGGATATTGGTTGGCTTTTAATCAATGTTCTCTGTAGTTGTATGTCGGCATCCATGTGCTGATTCGGTTCCTTTCCGATACAACATACCGATGTAGTATATTCAATGTAGAATATAGAAACTGGCAAGTAGATATGTACTTACCTAATTACATGACAGCTGAGACTTTTTTATCCATCCAAATATTATTACTAAAACTTATTTAAGCAAATAATTTTAATAACGTAGGTAAATACTTATAATTCGTACTGAATCGGATCATATAAAGATTTATAGCTAAGCATAATCTAAGCATTGTGTGTGAATTCTCCTGCAAATAGGTATTTATCCTGGAAGATTTAGATGTTTGTTAATTGTGATGGTAGTAACAAACTTACTTTGTGTCCACCTACTACGTGGTCATTGAAACCCATGGACACTTGTCACCAATTTCTAATAAGACAGGAATAGGTGTTCTAGTTAAGTCTATAACCCTAAGGAAAAGCTTAAATAAGTGGAACACGCTTCGCAATGCAGCATTGTATGTCCCTTTTTGTAAAAAGGTATATAAATGTACAAATCATCAGTTAGAAAACTGTCATATGTTGAAAACAAGTTTTTTATTTTGATGGTAAAATGTGATTTAAATTGAGAACAGGACGAATGACAGAAAATCTATAAACATTGTGATTCGTATCTATAGAATAGAAAAGGAACATATAGAATTTATATCACGGAATTAAAAAAGTAAAGTGTAACGCTCATAGTTTCGCAGCTTGCGTAGATCGTAACCGATCTATATAATTAAGCAACGTGGGCAGCGGTCAGGAGTGCTTTTGAGGACACGTTAAGCTGTCGTTCACGGTTGTTATCATCGGATAGCAGCCGGTAAATCATATACGAAGCGTTACGGGAGATTAGAAAACATCCAACACGGGCTGGCCACTAACCCGTTTCTTCTTCAATCCGCGTTGGAGTAGCATGGCGGAGGCCATGATCCAGGCCTCCTCCAATTGTGTAGATACACCCGTATCCAGCAGTGGACATAAAATTGGTCGCAGCCACGAAAGTGAGGATACATATTAAAATATGTATACAGGAATTTCGAAAAATCAAGAAGATGTAATATTTGACTTGTGTCGCTTTTCTGTTTAACTGACAATAGTTATAGTCATAGTTACTGGTGCGTCCACTCGAGATCCCGGAACCTCTCTACATGCGCCAGGTAGCTGCCGAGGAGGTTTTAGTGGGTAGAAATCCCACATAACCCGACCTACCCAAGAGATCGGGTACCTTGGAATAATTTCCTCCCCCGTAACAAAAAAAAGGTATAGTAATAGTTGCCAAGCCCTTTACAAAATTTAGTTCCTTGTAATGTACATTGAGATAGGTTTTAATAGCGTCATGAAATTTATTTATTGGTAAAACTAGTTCCTAACTAAATTTTTGATAGCTACCCGGTCATACATTGTTGTGGCTTAGTCAGATTTTTTTTTAATTTGATCTTGTTGTTATGAATCCAACAGCCTTCAGCCATCGGCCCGATCAAATGATGGCAATATTTTTTATCAAATTCTGATATTAAATCCTTAGAATATTTTGTTTGATTAATCCAATATGTAGGTAGGTATATATTCTATTTCTTACTAGCTGTAGGTCATACAGTTAGTTATTGCGGTTCAGCCAGAAATAAATTAAAAAAAAGGGTTTTTTTATCCACCATACGCGTGGAATTTTCATATCAGAACTACATATATAAAATATGTATTCCAATACAACGTTATGTCAAAAAAAATCAGAGATTTTTGATTTTGTACAAACGAACATTTCATTTACATTTTTATTTATAGAGATATCTATCAATGTAGATAATTCGTCTATGATGTTGACGGAGAAACGAAAATACTATAAGCATATGCGATTTTGCAAAAAGAGAGGAAATTATGTCCAAGCTAGTGTTCATTGTGCATGTGTTGAAAAGAATGCGAGACACTTCACAATTATGCAAGCGTGTTTTCATTATCTCTTCTCTGTAGATATTGATTTTAAGTGTTTTAGTTTAAATTTTGATAATTAATATTACTTACGTATCTATTTAATATAGCAGCGATAGTGGTAATACTAGCCAGCCACTCACGGGATCGGAGTTCGAATCAAATAAGGCAACCATGACCGAATGAAGGCAACTGCCGGAGAAAGATAATTTTATTTACAACAAAAATGCTTTATGCTGTCTTAATAGACGTTTTAGATATGATAATATGGTCAAGTGTTCATAATATTACATTATTGGAACTCAAACATAATATAAACTTTTATACGCGTTGACGCCTTTACTGAGTAATAGATGTCAATTTTTATGTCTCTTTTGTACTTTAAGCAACAAGGCGCTATTTGCTATAAGTTTTGCGTTCCATTGAAAAAAAAACTTGGCTAAATATTGAAAGCATTTTTTTTTTTTTCGTATTTGAAACGTGGAATAGGTAATTGTCGCGTATGGCTCCATGTTTTTCGAACATTATCATTGCACTTTCCATGTTTATATTTGAACATTTGCCAAAGTTTTGAACGCGAATTGTTCTATTTTGAAACCATAAACTTTCTCAATCAAAGATTTGGGTAATTGTGAGCCGAGTATCTGAATGGAAATTAAGGTAAATAAATGTAGGTAAAGCTCAAACAATTATTGTGATTACCTAATACACCTAAAATGATACTGTAGGTAGTTAAGTATTAAATGTATCGATGGTAAAATTTGACTTCCGCGTAATATTATTTCGCCTTAATAGAAATGAGGCGAGCAGGTAAAAAGCACCCCTGTCGAACTTCAAACCCGAAATCTAGCCATTCACGATGCTCACAAACTTTGGAAGTGGCTACGATTTGGCAACGCCGCTGTCACTTGTTAACATGGCTGGGGGTGTGAGGTGCGGCAACGCCGCATAGCGAGAATTCGTAGGTAAAGGTAATGGCCACTCGTCAATTGGCGGGCATCAATATGATATTTACGCACAACGGATCGGATAACGAAAGATTTTCTTGGGTTTTGTAATTATATTAATCAATAGTCGAACATGGCGTGCTGTGCATGGTATGCTATGTCTATCTCTATGACAAATAAACAAGGACTAAGGAAAGTCATAATTAATTGCTTATATGACAGCCCTCGAGACAAATCAATCCTTTTGAAAACGATTTTTATTTTGATCTCTCTACTTTATTTTAGTCAGGGGTTTCTCAAAGAAATATTTAATCCTTTTTCAATTAGAAAGTTCACATATATTTTTTCAAAATGTTTATTTTTGCTTTTTAATTATTTCAACGCGACTGACCAGCGACCCAGTCAGTCGCTCAGAGTAACCTCTCATACATACATTCTGCCGTCCTTAAGCTATACTGCCGTTACGTACCAAAACCACTTTTCGAGTTATGGCCAAAAAGAGAGTAAATTTAAAAAATGAGTGCTCCTTAATCATAGGCCTCATATGCACGAGGTAGAGGTATCAAAAATAAATCTAATAGAGGCCTTTCAAATAGCGAATATTTTAATTTGTATATTACTGATTACGAAAACCTCGAAATATCGAAATTGGGTGGATATCGGATAACGGTATTTTAGCTAAAGGACGGCAGCGTTAAGCTCATTCTTTTGACGACCTCAAACGAAGTTTTTCTGAAAACAAACAAAGCTGCACAGTTCGTCGAGCCACGTGTTAAGTGTTTGTTCAAACGAAAACGTTTTTAGAAGTGATTTAGCGTTCTTGGTCTCTTGTTCTTGAATATGCCAGTGGGTTTTTACATCAACCACGTGAAGTTTAAATCTCATTTCAATTTACTAAAGTAATTAGTCGGTGAACTTTTGTAAGTGTAAGTTGGCCATATGTAGGTAATTATATCAGTCGATTTGGGAAGTAATTTAAGCTTGTACCATGACAGTGACTTATTATTAAGCTATGTCTGCAAATTGGGTCAATAGCTGGACATTGCTAATAATACTCTCTTAGGTGAAAATATTTAAATGTTAGGAAGAACACAAAATACATAACACCATAATGGACAAAAAGATGCAGATGTCACTTAACTATAAAATATTTTGGCAGGTAGGTTACCTAAAATGGGATGGGATGGATTTCTCACCGAGACTGCAGGTTTACTGAGCCCGATTTAATTTTTTTTAGATATATACTCTGTACCAAACGAATGTATACATATAGACTCAATAGAGGAAAATACTTATATGTGATGGTAATTCGAAAATCGCTTGTTTGTCTTTGTTTTATAATTTGTGATTTTTGATAATATCTACTGACTTATTGGGTCTATTTCAGATTTCGCGAATTTTAGTCAAATTTCCGAAAACCTGGTCAACAAAGCTTATAACTCAGCTATTACCAGATGAAATAATCAAATATGATATTAATCTGATATTGATGCAATAAAGAAATTGAACTAATTGAATTCTGAGAACTTCAAGGATAATTTCAAAACAAAAGATGAATTTATAATTGAAAGGAAAGAAAAGGATAATAAAAGATGCATTTAGTAAAGTATTTACAACACGAAGGAAACGCACTGACCAGAATTAAAAGCTTAAATGCTCAAAGGCAGAATACTTTGAGTATTCTGAAGTCATTATAACTACATTTTGTGCCCGAAAAAATAAAAATATTTTAGTAGGTAAGCACTCTCCGCGTTTAAAAGAAACGTCGATGAATGATAAAAGTTTACTTCAGATATGATTTCTTTTTTAAATATGATTCACCCAAAATGAACATTAAAATTTTAGGCATTATACACGTTTTACTCGGTCTTCTTTTAAGATTTTGTATGTAGTATGGCTTGTTATTCAAGCGGAGAGCAGTGATAGCCTAGTGGTTAAGATTCCGATTTCTCAAGCTGAGTGGCCGGGGTTCGAACCCCGCACGCACCTCTAATATTTCGAAGTTATGTGCGTATTAGAGATTAATTATCACTTGCTTTAACGGTGAAGGAAAACATCGTGAGGAAACCTACACATCTAACAGTTCTTTGCAAAGTTCTCGAAGGTGTGTGAAGTCTATCAATCCGCAATTGGCCAGCGTGGTGGACTATGGCCTAACCTTTCTCATTCTGAGAGGAGACCTGTGCCCAATAGTGGGACATTAATGGGTCGATGATGATGGCTTGTTATTCTGTTAAATTTATACTAATATTATTGAGAACTTTCAATAATAGTTAAGAAGGTAACTAATCTTTGAAATTATTGAACCGATTCTAAAGAATGTTCACTAAGAAATCGGATAATTACGACATATTTCGCGTATCATCAGCAATTTGCTTGCAGTCATGTGATATACAAAATTATTATATACGCACGATACCTATTAATTAAAAGTAATTGAAGACAAAAATCACATTCACGCAGACTTAACATTGACTTACTTAATCATTGAGGTAATTGTTGTATTTTTCAAGGACTGAATTGCACGTGTCCAGAACTAAAATTTTACAATTTAAACCAAAATTCAAAACCAGCCCGGTAATTTTAGTAAATCTGCTGTAAAAATAAGGTTGACATTGACAATAATTCTCCACACTCGCTGACGCTATTTGAAGTATTCAATAGCAATTAATTTAAAAACATTCTGGATAAAAATTGCTATGTAAATATTCAGTCTGCTGTGGATGACATGAAAATAATTATTTTTACCTCAATCCTTTGATATTTATATGAACATATGCATAATGTTCGCATATGCGTACTACATTTATAAAGTATTATCTCTTCTTCAAGAGCGAAGATTAGTGATGGTAATTGCAGGCGCATGAGCATGAAATTAAGAAATATACGATCGATTCGGAGTATTCAAAGATCTTTGCAGTAACGCTGGGTAGTGTGCAGCACCAAAGTGGATATGTTATATGCTGCCTGCTACATGCTAAGTGCTACCTGGTGCTATACCCCTTAATACCCCTAGGTACCCCTTAATTTAGAGTAAGTACGTACGTAAAATTTAGGGGTGAGCATAGGCCACCGGGTCTCCCCCTTAATTATACCGATGACGGGTGTGTTAAGTAACGAGAACGGCGTGTAAATAGTTATATAGATAGTATAGAAAGATAGTAATTAAATAAGAAACAGTAAAGAAAGTATAACATAACTAACAATTCATTACTGTTGGGCATAGAAGAAGGGCCTCTCAAAATGGGAAGGGTTAGGTCACAATCCACCATAGCGGCTAAGCGCGAATTGGCAAACATCCTACACCTTTGACAACTTCATAGAGGACGCTCAGGCATGAGGGTTACCTCACTACATTTTCCTTCATAGTCACAGGCAAGTGATAATAAATTTCTAATAAACGTAACTCCGAAAAATCGGAGAGATTGTATTTAAAAACATTGTACAACTACACCGACTAATCTTAATGACGTTACTATAGACATTTTTGGGGTCAATGCTCTAAATGGCTTGTTCGATGACGATCAACAACCTTACTAAATCAAAAAATTTAAAGGTGCACTCAATTCAAATACCGATTGTTAAACTAATCCAATATATACCGTTTGTTTGACTAATTTGTAGGCAATGAACGTTAAATTATAAACTAAGTATTGACAACACTACTGTCGCCGTCCTTAAGCTAAAATGCCTTTATCCAACATCTAGCCAATTTCACCATTTTGAGATTTCCATAATAGGTAAAATACGAATTAAAAGTTACACTATTTTAAAGTGCTCTATTAGTCCTATTTTTGATATCTCAAACCCTTGCATATGACGTCTATTTATTATTTTTAAAAATTGCCTCTTTTTTGGCTGTAACTCGATAAGTGATGGTATTTAACAGCATTATAGCTTAAGCACGGCAGATTAGTTGGTGGTGTAGATTGGAACTAAAATACCATTGAGTGTTCTACTACAACTGATTTATCTTACTAATACGGCGCGAGGTAGGTTACAATAAAAATTTACAAAACTTTCAATATGTTATCTATTTAAGAAACGTACCAACAAGATATTTTCTTTCAAAATGTAGGTCGCAACAAACCAGACGATGGTTTGTTTGGTCAAATCAAATGTCTTGAATTTGTAAAAGTAAAAGTTTTTTCTTTTATTTTTTTAATAGCATTAACTACTTATCATTGCTATAAGGACAAAAAATATGAATAGAGCAAAAAAATATAAAAGGATTTCTTTTATTTTTTGCTTTTTTTCGTAAGAGTTTATCTTTACTTAAGTATTATAATTTTTTGCCTATTTACAAACAGGATTTCTGAGCACGTACAATAATTGTTCTATTAATTTCATGAAATTGTTATGAGTAGTAATCAGTCAGAAATTAAGCGACCACCCTAATTCCCTTGCAAGTGTGTCACATGTGCTTAATTTTATACGCACTATAGGTGGGTGACAGATGGCAGTCTCCGTGGACCGAAAAACAATTTAATTATTCAGAATCTGTAAAGGACTTCATTTTAAAACATCACTTGTGGCTTGTGGCTCAGTCTTAACATATCATAGGTAGTCTGAGACTAACATTTGTCTTGGTGAGATTTTTTCTCGTATTTTCCCTTTATCCATTATTCCTCAAAGATGTAGCAGCGTAACTTATTTTAATGCATCTTCCTATTTTTTTACTACTGACATATCCACTGCAAGGTACAATTGGCAATTATTTTTATTCTAGTCAAATATAAGTTTCCTTTTTGTCTTTTTAATATTTTTTTATTGTTGATAGAATAATTGGAACGCGAAAGAATTATTAAATTAAAAATTAATAAGCAAATTAACATTAGGTACTTATGAAGTAAAATAAACTTTATCTCTCTTTACAATTTACAAACTTTTGGTATCAAACATTTTCACTTACTTTTTAAGAGTATTTTAAAGCCTCAATTTTTCTCTTAATCTTAATTGATATTTTAATCTTAATTGCAAATAATAATTAACAAATTTAAATGTTATAAATGGAATTAATGAATAATAATGAATTGTAATGAATGAAAATACGAACATAGCATCTAAGTATTCTGAAACTAACCACATATGGGTCTTTAGTCGCCTGAAATAAATAAATAAATTTTAAAAAAAAATTAGGTTTCCGTTCTCAAAGGGACAACATGGCCATTTTACTAAACCTAAGACCTTCGTCTGTCTGCCTGTGTGTCTATCACAAGTCTATTTGAATAATAGATAATAATAGATACATAGCTGAAATTTTCATATAATGTATGTGATTGTGGCACGCAAATATGATTATCGTTAAATATTTTGGAGTTCCGTAAGTAACCCTATCAGACACTCAGCCTACGCCGTCCGTCCGCTTATCTGCCTCTAAAGGGTTGGAACATTTGAAGCTTAATAAGTAGACGGTCGGAATTTTCAGAGTATGTGTTATTATAGCGAATATCATAAAGTCCGCGATAAGATTCGAACGATAGAAACATATTTTCTCTTACATTTGTACAAATACAAATGCACATGCTTATTTTATAGTAGTGCGGAACTTTCAGTACCCGAATCAGACACGCCCATTGCCAGTTGTTTATTATTCATCTTAACAAAACGTAAGATGATGTAGCGGGTATTGTGCAGCGAAGTAAGCTGCAATGAAACAAAAACAACTCGTAACATGGACGTTGAAGTCACCACGTCAGGTTTTGGGCCAAGGTCGCCCTCTCCGCCTGCCAAACAAAAAATTGGGTCAACATATTTTGGCCGGACTTTGCGAGACTATGCTAGTAAAGCAGAAACTCTAAGAACATCAGCGTGTGGATTATAACCCTTATATTTTCTTCACGTAAATAATACATATGTTATTTATACAGATTTTTCTTAGTGTTCCTAATTAATAGATAGGGGTTTAAGTATGAAATGTATATCTAAAACATAAATCATATAATATTCTTATATTGAAACATATTCGTACAACAATTTATGCTTTGTTGGATAAGAATATATTTTAATTTCTTATTTGTTTCAATTAACACGGTAAAAATTGGTATAGCTACCTATCGTTAAATTTGTACCAAAGGGTTAGTGTTCCTATGACATTTTTCACGCGTATCTTAGTTTCTCTCTTACGGCCACGAGTAACGTTACTATAGATATCATGAAAAAAGGAACAGTGAAGATTTGTTGTAATCTTACGCCGCTAACTAGGGACAGTTACGTTCCAACTATTGTTGTGTGTCTATGGGTATTGTGGGTATTATTTTAGTTGACAGTTTACCTCACATTTTGTAATCCAGTCCAATACTTACTGTATAGGAATATTTTCAGACATGCATAGTTATAGGCACGCTAAATAATGAATATTGTATGAGAGTTTTCATCGCAGTGGCTGCAAAACAATAACAACAGAGACGGAGAAGAATAAGTAAATACACTCTTACACTAATATCCACCAGAGCGGAAGATAGCGTAAACGTTTGTGGATATATTGCTGTGTCATTGTGTTCTTTGCAAACGATATTGTCTCGATACATTGAATTGCAATCGTGACAAATTTAACCTGAATCGCAATTAATTGCAATCGCGACAAAATGTCCCATTGCTGGGCATGGGTCTCTCCTCAGAATGAGAAGGGTCAGACCATAGTCAACCACGTTAGCCAAGTACGGATTGGTAGACTTCACACATCTTCGAAAACTTTAGAGAGGAATCTCAGATATGTAGGTTTAATCACGATGTTTTCCTTCACCGTCAAAGCAAGTGATCATTAATTTCTAATACGCATATAACTTCGAAAAATCGGAGGTGCGTGCAGGGTTCGAACCGGACCCTCAGTATAAGAGGCTGGAATCTTAACCACTAGGATATCACTGCCCATCTCGCAGTCAGTATTTCTGTCTATTCGATCTAGTCTATTTGAAAACGAAATGAAGTACGACGAAGGAAAAGTTTTATATAAGATATTTCTTTATTTTCATGACTTTTACCACGTTCCTTGATCAGGTAACCTTTCTATTATATAAACGCAGGTCGTTAAAGCTTTCGTCATTTTATGAAAGTTGGCCACGTTTATAAGATACCTTACAAGGGATTTATATAAACGAAGGGATCTTATTGAAACCTCTTTAACTTAGCAATTTGTTTTATTTCGAAACATCTTATCTTTTCGTACATTTTTTGTACTATACCTCACCTATAAAATTATTCAAAATGTAGCTAAAGTTTTTCTTCAACACATTTACCACATTTTATTCCTCAAATAGGTATATTTTTTTTTGTAATTTAACTGTAAATCTTTTGCGACATCTTCTCTGATCTGATAACGATTCGGGTTCATAGCATAAAATAGTTATAAAAATATCAGCTGAATAAAAATTATGCGTATGCTTAATAAATCTCGTATTACTTTATATATAACAGAACCCACCTCGTAATCCAGCGAAGTGCTATAGGCAAATATTTTGAGTACATGGCAGTTATGAACTAAAGTCTTTATCTGCTCAATATTTTAGATGAGTATTTTTCTCTTTGTGGTGATTTTAAAGTCAATTATTTTTATGTGAAAAAGTGTCTACACATGTACTTCTTATTTTATCAAAACTTTCATTGTTATCGTCTCCATCTTCATTATCCACCTGGGGTCGAGAATGGTATTATGTTGTACTTTGTGATACGATAAATATATACAGAACTACAGTTCTATCAACTATTTCGTGGTAGGTTTAGGCACCCTCTATGGTGTGGTACAATAGACATACATGGAGAGGTACCATCGCCGCTCTCTTATTAACTGTGAAGCAATTCTTGTGTTTCGGTTGGAGAGGTGTGGTTGTTGAGTCCACTTACAGCGAAGCAACCATCTTAGCCTTCAATAGTTGTAACGCATCTACGCACGACTTTAGATAGGACTTCAGTCCTGTTGGAGGTTAGATGTGGGTGTCCATAGGTCGCAGTGCACTTAACATCAGGTGGCCAAGCTTGTTTGCTACTATTCTAACATAAAATAATATGTTGAAAATGTAAAATAAATACATAATTCAGTTTAAAGTTTTTGATAGTTTATTTTAAATATAGCTACCAAAACTAGACAGCTATCTCTAGAGTAGAGATAAAGAAGTAAGTAAAATATAAAGAGTAAAAACACCCACCTACATATTG
>DWKL01002757.1:0-12302 GCA_018249415.1 Phareas burnsi | reverse complement strand
TATTATTAATTTCATTAATTCTTAAGGAGTGGACAATATTAATGCCCGGTTTATCTATAATTGTGGGTACACGACCTTTATATTTGTTTTTACAGAATTGCCTCAGTATATACTGCATTGGTGAGCCTAATAAATAAAGGGTGACATAAGTGTGTCACAAAAGTGAAATGAGAGCAAAATAAATTATATTGTAATTATTAAGTAACACGCCACGAAAAAAATATAAATAAATAAATGTAAATTTTAAAATATATAAATTACCTATGCAATAAAACATTCATTTCTCGCGTACGATTAGGGTTCTCACAATTTTCAATTTATTATATATTTTTCAAGATAACCTATAGGTGCTATACATGCCTATAGTATTTTAGGCGCAAATTCCATCAACCTAAAGATGGTGTAAAATTATAAGATGCGTTCATAAGTATACAAAGTGAGGGATTCGTTGTTAGTTTGGTCACGCTATTGGACTCGCTTGCAACTTTGTGTTTCATTTGGAGAGGTGCGGTTGGCGCAAACGATGCTCTGATACCTAAGGGGTAGTAACGCATTTGCCTACAACCTTGAATAGGACCATAGTCTTGTTTGAGGTTCGATGTGGGTGTCCATGGGCTGTAGTGAACACTTAACGTCAGGTGTCTGCGGATATTTTTGCTTCTTCCTCCATAAAAAATAGCGTCCACAGTAATATATTTTATAGTACGGTTGACAGCCCTACGCATGATTATTAACAATCAATTGACTAATTAGCTTTTCTTCTTGTTGCTCTTTGCAACCGTTTTATAGTAAGAATTTCCGGAAACGCTTTTGAGAATTTAAACATGACTGTAACAATACGATCATTAATTTTAAACGATTGGAAAATATTTGTTTATTATGAGAAGAGTAGCAAATGAACGTGCAGGTGACGTGATTTTAAGAGGTCATTGGGGACACACTTCTTACCTTAAGCAGGACTGAAGCCGGTGTATAGTGGTGGTACTTCCACCGTCTAACCATGGATGCTTCTCCCCTCTACTTATTTACATCCAATAAGACAACATACAATATGAGTGCATTGTATGTTGTTCCATTCATAAGTTCATGAGACAACTTCTTAATTACCTCAACCCAAGGGTCCGATTATGGAATGCGTGTCCAGAGAAAGCAACGCCCAAGCAGACCTCGGACAGACGCCGAAGTCTTGCGAACCTCATTAGGTAGTTGCGACCATCGATCGAGTGGTCCTTGAGCAAGTCTCCAAACACTCTGGTGTTGGTCTCATTTGATGTGAGCACTAAGATGTATTTCACTGAAAAACCTGACGAACGAGTTTATAAAGTTAGAATAATTCCACGCAAGAATCATCGACTAATAGGTATGATTGGTTACAGTGGTTAAGATTCCGGCCTCTCTCGCTGGGTGTCAGGGTTCGAATCCCGTTACCGCACGCTCGATGATTTTTTCAAAGTTTAAGCTTTAACGATGATGAAAAACGTCTCGAGGAAACCTGTCCATATGAGAGTTCTTTGTATAGTTCTCGAAAGTATGAAGTCTTCCAATCCGCCAGTGTGGTGGACTAGGGCCTAACCCTCTTTATTCTGAGAAGAGACTTGTGTCCAACTGTGGGACATACATGGATAGACGATGATGATATATTTTATAAAGACATGCAGTGTGTTCCGCTCTCCCTCCCACATTCTTTATGTTTGAAGAGTAGCAAACGAGCGTGGTCACTGCAGTCCACTGACACTCACATCTAACCTCAAAGATGACTGAAGTCCTATCCGAGGTCGTATGTAAATGCGTCACTAATCCTAAGGACGAAGATGGTTGCCTCGTTTATAAGTGTACCCGGCAAACACATCTCCAACCGATACACAAGTATTGCTTCACGACGGATTGTGAGGGCGGCGGTGGGACTTCCCCAGTCGAACTTTAATCCTACTACTTATAAAAACATAACTGGGTACATTAAAATTTCAAGGAATCATAGTGGCGTCTATATTTTGCTCTTTTCGATGCAGCTTATGCGTCATAATTTCTGGGCTTTTGATCGTTTATGGAATGTTTTTGTAGTTTGGATTCTAATTTCACTTGTCTTGTTTATTATGCGGCAATGGTAGTAGAACAAACAGTTGTAAGCAGCTTAAAATCTACCAATATTATCTGGAATGCCATCTTCATTAAAATCAGCATTTCTGAATATAATATCCGCTTGTGCTACGGCGTGAATCATTCTGCGGACTACATGGTTCAAGCTGGAATTGGCGTCTCTCTCGAAGAATTTTTTATCAGCAAGGAGGAGCAGGTCGCAGATCCTGGCCCTCGCAACGCCAGAGTTGCTGGCATGAGCCTCTATATTAAAGGGTAAATTCGACAGCTGACTGTACAGTGCGCCGCGCTGAAAGAATATGTTTGCATGAAGAATAAGGGCTGTATTATCATTATCCTATTAGGGCCTCACAGCTGGGTACCAGTCTCCTTTTAGAATGTGAAAGGTTCAGACATAAGACACTCTCTCACCAACCCCAGTTGGCTAAAGTGCGTATTGGTAAACTTCACACACTTTAGAAAACTTTACGGAGAACTTTCAAACGTTGTTATAGGTTTCCTTACAAGATTTTCCTTCGCCGTTAAATAAATGATGGTCATTATTCATTTTTTTTTATGTGAGAAGCGTAGCAATCCAGCCTGCAGGCCGTTTGACGTTAAGTGATCGGTGCAGCCCATGGACACCCAAGTCTAATCTCAAACAGGACTGCAGCCCTATCCGAGGTCGTACATAGATGCGTCACTACTCTTGAAGATTAAGATAGTTGCATGACAGCTCTCCAACCGAAACAACTATATTGCTTCACGGCGGATTGTGAGGACAGGACAGTTCTACCATCTATCAAATATTCTATGCTAAGGTTTTGACTTTGGAAGATTAAAGCGGCATGGGAATTTCGGGTCTCGAGAGTACCCTCTTTGCCCGGACAGTTCTCAAAAAGGAATCACTCCCGGTAATACTAATATTATCCTACAATGAATAAATATGAAAATTAAATCACAGTGAACTTTAAAAGCTGACGATATATTGAAGGTGTAACAAACTTTAGATCCATCATCACCTGATCACCTGGGCATGGTCGCGGCGCGGCCGCACCGGGGCGGCCATATTGTCGTTTTCAAAGACGCCAAAATGCTTGCTCAAGTCATCCTTGCCGTAAGGGTCGGCGTGTAGCGTGCGATTGCCTAGTATTTTTTTTTATATGAGAAAAGTAACAATTGAACATGCAAGCCACCTTCTAACTTTAAACAGGACTAATCTCCTAAGTGGGATATGCACGCAGGCGTCATTACTACTAAAATTCCGAAATCCCGGCGAGTAAAATGGTCACCTCGCTGTAAGTTTACTTGACCCACACCTCCACCATTTACCATGATTATGAGCACCACTTAGAAGAGTAAAAAACAAGCGTGCATACCACCTGATGTTGACCACAGCGGTCACTGTAACTCATGGACACCTAGATCTAATCTCAGACAGGACTAAAGCACAGCACCAATCTGAGGTCATACGTAGATGCATTACTACCCCTGAGGACTAAGATGGTCACCTCGCTTGTATGCATACCCGACAACCACAGGTCTCCTTATATATTTCATTTTGAGGTACGAAAGCCTAAAAGCCTAATGGTATGAAAATCTGTCTTCAATCTTGAGGAGGCTTAGATAATTATATGTATGTTAAAGTTGCAGGAAAAATTTATTTGGTGTTTATTAACATAATTTAAATAAATTCAACACTTAGATATCTGTCTCACCAGGACCCGAATCCGGGACCCTCATTACGATCGATTAGTACCAGGAACGCTATGCCTGCCTCACTATTGTTTGTACCTATATCCCGGCTTATTGATTGATAGACTTACAACATATATATAGGTATTACCCAAATGTAAAACACCATAAAATTGGTGATCTTCTCCAATATAACCCTCAGCGGAACCAGCTGCGGGGTCTTCTAGAGGGAAGCCATATGCCATGGTCACGTCGGCCAGAGGAAATGCTTTGATGGAGGTGCGATCTTCCTCAGGATCTGGGCTGAGAAGGAGCGCGGATTGATGAGTTGTTAACGTGGATGACCCTGAAACAATTTATAAGTTACTGATGAGTGACGTGACCATAAGTCTCTTTTTGGGATATTTTATCCCGGTGTCCCCAAGAAAACCTCTGGGACGCAGAATTGTCCCGTTTTCAGTAAAATCAGTTTGTTGTAATTGCATTTAATGCGCTAATAAAGTCTCAAATTTCTCATTAAGGATTTTCAAAATGTAAAATAAAAGGCAAAATATTTTTTTCCAAAAAAAGTTGAATATATTTCCGAGCTAAATTCTTTTGAAATTTTGATCAGCACAGAAGTTATACAATAAAAACATTTTGTCCTTGTTACTCTTGTCCTTATTTGAAAGTGATTGATTTTTTTTTTTATTAAATTTGTTTTTTTTATTGTGACTGTAATTGTCGTCGTTACTGGTACAATGTCCCTTTTTGAGTAAACATTTAAATGGTCACTTTACTTTTGACCGTTCTCCTTTCATTCTCTTCAAAAATATAATTCTTTATCCTTCATCATCATCAACCCATTATGTTCCACTACTTGACCCGGGTTTCCTCTCAGAATGAGAAGGATTAGGCCATAGTCCACCACGCTGGCCAAGTGCGGATTGGTAGACTTCACATACCTTCGAGAACTTTACAGAGAACTCTCCGATGTGTAGGTTTCCTTATGATGTTTTCCTTCACCGTTAAACAAGTGACAATTAATTTCTAATACGCACATAACTTCACTTCTTAACCACTAGGCTATCACTGCTTATTTTTTATCCTTAGTATATTATAAATGCGAAAATAACTCTGTCTCTTTGTTACGTTTTCACGTCTAAACCGTTGAACTGATTTTGATATTACTTGCCGAAGATATAGCTTGGATTGTATGGAATGACGTAGACCATCTTTTGTTCCAAAAATTAGATAGTAACTTTCGCATTATGTATAAAGATTTGCCAACCACACCAATACAGAAGGCAGATACGTCTACTCTCGAACTGAGCTTATTACATGGAATATCAATTTGATAAATAGTAGAACTATAGTTCGACAGGGGAGTACCACCGCCGCTCTCATAATCCACCACGACACAATACTGTTTCGGTTTGAGAGGAGATTGCCGGGTACACTTACAAACTAGGCGAAGGAGAAGTGACGCGTCTACGACTTCAGACAGGGCATCCGTTTAGTTTGAGGTTAATGTTGGTGTCCATGGACTGCAGTGACGACTTATCAGGTGGCCTCCAGGCTCATTTGCAAAATAAAATTTCCAAAGATACTTCAAACATAAAAAAAGAAGTAGTAGAAGTGTGACAAGGATGTACGCGAGAGTGCGTAATATCCGTAATATAAATTGGACGTCAATCGTCAAATCGATCTACATAAAATCGAGTACGGAAATATCGATTTTCTTTCTATTTATAATTAAGTAGTTACCTGTTTATTCCTATACAAAGAGGTTTTATGCGCAAGAGTCACATTATATCTGCGGATATGAGGTAAAAAGTAATTGCCTATGTTATTTCCATTATAATTCTCTAAGTCTTCGAATATTTGAATGAAAGTCTTGTTGAAATCGCCTCAGTAGTATCGAGAGCTAGGCTAGCTAAGCTGTTTATGTGGTTCTCGGCTGGATATAGGGCTCCCATAATAGGCGCCACTTCAACTAGTCGTGTGCTTTCTGAATGCCATTTCCCGTTGTCTTCTTCAAATAATCAGTTCATCTTGTTAAGCAGGGAGTTGTACTCCTTTTGCCCAGATATAATATATAGATGGTTATAGTATGTGAAATTTTGACTTTTCATAAATTAAATATGCGTCAATTCAAACATTTCAAACTACACTTTACGTTGACTGGTAGTAATTAAGAGGATGAGGCACGCAAAACCAGTCCGCTAACTATTAGCTTAACTAACACGAGATAATGACCCTATGGATTTATTCACCGTTAGCTTTTAAATCGTAAATCATGTCTCATTATGGTTAAACAAATACCACTTGAGTAGTTCCCGCATTAGATTAGGTAGGTGGAATTCTTTTTTTTTATGTCACTAGAGTATAAAAAGAGTGTGCAGACTTGACATTAAGTGGTCACTGTATCTCATGGACACCCACATCTAACCTCAAACAGGACTGAAACATAAGAACAATTTGAGGTCATACGTAGATGCATTACTACTACTCCTGAGGACTAAGATCGCCGCCTCGTTTATAAGTGTGCAACCGCACCTCTCCAACCGAAGTACAAAAATTGCTTTACAGCGGATTGTTAGAGCGGCGGCGGTGGCTTCGCGGTCGAACTAAAGTTCTACCATCTACGAATATAATTAATATTAGTATTCCGGGTCCTTCAGAACTGCCAGACAAAGAGTGTGCCCTCGAGGCCTGTAATCTCTAGCTACCTATTCTTTCCCTCAAGGGATCTCAAATGCATAACATACGAAGCCTCACATAGGTATTAAAGGCGGTAGAAGTTTTTGACGTTCGACTGTGGCGACATCTGCGCTTCAATAATTCCTACCCTACATCAGCAACGCCATACTGCTGCTATTAAAATCTAAGTACTACTAGTATTAATAAAAGAAATACGTCAACGTAGTGGTATCCTAAATATTCCTATCGTCTATTTATTACTTTCTTATAACTTTTGGGGTCCCATACGGAAGCCTGTTACTATGCCTACGCTGTCCATCAAATCTTTTGAACCGTAATAGATAGTCGGTTGAAATGTTGAAATGTAGGTAGAAAGGAAAATAACTATTTTTTTTATGTTTGAAGTTAAATAGTCACTGCAGTTGATGTACACACACATCTAACCTTAATAGGATTGAAGTCTTATTTGAGGTCGTACATATGTATGTGTGTTACTATTCCTGAGGATTAAGATATTCACCTCGCTGTAAGTATATTCGGCGACCGGCAACGGCCTATCTTATACAAACACTTTGGCACCAACCCTTTTAATATCCCACTGTTGGGCACGGGCCTAGACTCTAGGCGATACTCCACCACGCTGCTCCAATGCGGATTGGTGGAAACTTTATTTAAATACATTTAAATATAATTTATACGAACATTTTAACTTAGACTAATTGTGAACAATGCGTGATAATTACCAATGGCCCTCAGCTTGAGGCAGAGTAAATGAGATTCCTTGCCGAACTGCGCATCGACGATCACGTGGCCAAAGGACCCACATGACTTATGTCGATTTTTCAAAATGTCCTGTGTAACGCTTGCTATTATCAACATCAACACACAATATAAGGATGGGATCATTGTAGAATTTTGAATAAATCAATTGATGTTTACTGGCTTGTCATGTATTATGTCAGTGGCTTGTCAATTTAACACTGACTTAAACTTAAAATCTTCTTTTATATCTTCTGTTATATGAGAAGACTAATGAAAATGTGGATTCATATAACTTCAAATACCTAGCGATGCATCCACATCGACCCCAGATAGGACTTTAGTTCTGTTTGAGTTAAGAGGTGGATAACCATGGGCTGCAATGACCATTTAACATCATATAGCCTGGACGCTCGTTTGCTATTCTTCTTAGATAAAATGGGGGGTATTAATCTTTTATCAGCAGGCGGTCATTATTGTCATAATTCATTGGAGCAACGTGAAGTATGATCTAGGCCTCTCTAAGTTGTGGGAAGAGACACGTGTCCAGCAGTGGGATCTAAAAGGGCGGTCATCTGACAAATAAAATGGCGGCTATATCAACCGATCAACATTGTGGACTTTCCATACATATGTGTTCGCCAATCAAACAATAAACACCTAATGAGTGTGTGACGTGTGTTCCTACGAGGATGTTAACATAATCGTGTAAGACCCGAGCCATTGCTTTAATTTACTTGTACGGGCATTAGTGTCAGCGCCCCGTATAGGGTTGCCAGAAACAGGTTTGTAATTTCCTGGACATTTTAGGATGACTAACGGATTTGGAGCCCAAATTCAAGTTTGGATGAACAATAGAAATATTATTATCATTATTTTCATGTTTGAAGAATAGCAAACGAGCCTGTAGGCCACCTGGTGTTCAATGCTCACTGCTGCTCATGGACATCTACATATTAGGTATTAGGTATCACAAATAGGGCTAATGTCTTGTCCGAGGTCATACATAGATGAGTTACTACTCCTAAGGACTAAAATGATCGCCTCGTCATAAGTGTAGCCGGCAACCGCACCTCTCCAACCGAAACACAAAAATTGTTGCATTGCGGATGATGAGGGATGGAGTACCCCGAACGAAATTTTGTTCTACCATCTTTCATTTTTTACCACCATTAAAATTACAAAATATTTCAATAGTGATATGTGAAGTCCAAGAAATATTAAAATTAATGTAAAAAAAAAAATTACTTTAAAACTATGTATATTTATCAATGCCATTTATTTGTATAGGTGGCAAGTAACTAGGTTGTGAGTTTGATAGATGGTAGAACTTTAGTTCTTTCGGGGAAGTACCACTGCCGCCCTCATAATCCGCCGTGAAGCAATTTCAGTGTTTGGGTTGGTGAGGTGCGGTTGTCGGGCTCACTTACAGCGAGGCGACAATCTTAGTTTTCAGGAATTGTGACGCATCTACGTACGATCTCAGACAGTTTTGTTTGAGGTTACATGTGGTTGTCTATGGGCTGCAGTGACCACTTAACACCGGGTTGCCTGCTTGTTTACTACTCTTTAAATTAAAAAAAAACAATATATCGTAGTTGTAATTGTGGGTAACTAGTATGTACTGGTAATTACCAAACCTAAAACAAACATTCAACATTTATATTAGGCCTATAAACTAAACTTTGATAGAAAATCAACATAAGATATTATCAACTAAACTTTAAACAAACATTTAACATCCTTCTTTAGCTCGGCTAAATAAAAATAAAAATGACTGATTGGTGAGTTAAAAACAATGAAATGGAATCACACACAACATTTCGGGAACTTTCCGGAGTCTGGCAACCCTAGTCCCGTCTGAGCGACTGTTTGCATGATATGCATGCAAATTCTATATTGATTTTAAATGATCGTTATTACGCAATATCGACTTTAAGAAAGACTGAGTAAATTTATCAAAATAAAGTAATTGCCTTCATTTATTTTTATTTTTATCATCATCATCAACCTATTAATCTCCAACTGCAAGTCACGGTACACCGTTAAGAATGACAACGTCATGCCATAGTCTACCACGCTGGTCAACTACTTCACACACTTTCGAGAACTTTATAAAGAACTTTTAGATGTGTGGGTTTCGTCGCCCACCGTTAAACTCCCGACTTCCGTTTACGATAATAATTGAAATTAATTAATTAATTATCACCTTAATTACGAATATAACATTATGGATAATAAAGGACCTTTTAAATGAATATTACACGTTTAATAAAATTAATCGGAATCCTGTATATATGTTGAACATTGATTTTGAGTACAAATAAAATTAATAATCTATTGATTATAAAAAAAAATCACACTTTATCACCGCTAAGATTATCGAAACATAGTTACGATGTACCCTCATTATTTTATTTTAACAGAATCATATATCCAAGGATTATTAATCATTATTCAGTATATTTTTTTAATAATCTATCACGTTCAAAAATAGTTACACATTAATCATCATCAACCCATTAACGTCCACGACGCTAGCCAAGTGCCGATTAGTAGACTTCATGCACCTTTCAGAACTTTACAGAACACTCTCAGGCATGCAGTTTTCCTCACGATGCCCTTCACTTAATATATATAATAGATAATTAATTTCTAATACGGTCATAAATAACTTCGATAAATTAGAGGTGCGTGCAGGATTCGAATTCCGGACCCCCAGTGCGAGAGGCCGGTATCTTAACCATTAGGCTATCACTGCTTACATATTATAAACTTTCAATTTTAATCGTAAATGTCAGTCGTTATAAGTGATTGAACTATAGTTGTTCCGGGGAAGTTCGTCCGCCGTCTTCATAATCCGCCGTGAAGCAGTTTTTGTGTTTCGGTTGCCAGGCGTACTTACAGCGAGGCGACCATCTTAGTACTCAGGAATAATGACGCATCTATATATGACCTTAGATAGGACTTTTATTTTATTTTAAGTTAGATGTTAGTGTCTACGGGCAGCAATGACCACTTAGTATCAGGCGGACCGCACGCCCGTTTTTTAAATATGTACATACATACATACATACATACATACTACTGCAGACACACGTACTACATACTACTATTCAAACAAAAAAAACATTGGTCCTGACACATAAAACTTTATCGCCCGTAATCCCACACGCTTTCGGCGGACTCCTTGTTTCTGATTTATAGACACAATTTTCAAAAGTGGATAAGTTCGAAAAAGACGCCGGCGTCTCCACATTTTATTGTTTCTCGTCCGTTTCGTGGAATAGGAAAATGGCATTCGAATGAAACGGAATATTTTAAACGAAAGTACTCTTTATATTAATCGACGCACGTAATGTATGTCTGAGGAGGTAATGCGAGGAAACACGGCTCCGAGCCTCCGATCGCACCTCGGGCGGTGAACGTTTTACTAATAACTAACTATTATGCAGTAAAAGCCGTGATAGCCTAGTGGTTAAGATTCTGCCCTCTGGGTGTCCGGGGTTCAAATCCTGCACGTACCTCTTTTTTTTGATGTTATATGCATAATAGAAATTAATTATCACTTGAAGAAAAAAATATGGTGATAGGTTTTCCTACATATCTAAAAGTTATTTGTAAATTTCTCAAAGTTGTGCAGTCTATTAAACCGGACTTGGACAGCATGGTGGATCATGACTTAACCCTTCTCATTCTGCGAGGAGACCCGTGCCCAGCAATGGAACATTAATGGGTTGATGATGACGATAAAGTATTATGCAAAGCAACACGCGACTGTTCTTCTTCGCAACTTCGAACACTCGCACTGGTCACTCGGTCTGGGGTTCAAACCACTCCAAAATTATACTTCTACGGGCACGTCAGAGGAAAGTATAGAAGAATGAAATCTAAAATTGTGCGCACACACTGTCACACGAAAACGACAGGATGAAGTTAGCCGTTAAACAGCGTTGATCAGTACCTTTTTTTATTTATATAATGCATATCTCAACTTTAAGGTGTCATGTATTTATGCAATGCGTTTTAGACTTTACTACTATCGTTCGCTTTTATATAACAATATACAACATATTTGAAAAAGATATATGAGGTCCAAAGCATACAATTACACGCTTTAACTTTGTTTAAAGACCACTGACGTGCGAGCTTAGTTAGCTGAAAGCTTTGTATGGAATTGAGTTTATTGAAATCCCTATCCTAAATACAAAAATAATTCGATAGGTGATAGAACGGATGGTTGGTCTGGGGAAGTACTACCGCCGCCCTCATCCGCCGTGATGCAGTTTTTGTTTCAGTTGGAGATGCGCAGTTGCTAGGCACGCTTACTGCTAGACGACCATCTTAGTTCTCAGGGGTAGTGACACATATAAGTACGACCTCAGACTAAACTCAGTTTCGTTTAAGGTTAGATATGGGTGTTTATGGGCTGCAGTGACTTAACATCAGGTGGCCAGCAGGCTCGTTTGTTATTTTTCAAACGAAAAAAAACAGTAATTAACTTTTTACAATTACTAACTTACGGTAAATACTACATATTGAAAAATGTTTTAATAAAGAAAATGTCATAATACTGCTACACTAAACTAAACAAAACATTTAAGGAAAACTAAAAGTAAATAAAAAAAACACAATAATAAGAAAACATGAACTAAAATAAAAAGCTTTTTCCACAAAACCCTGTCCTTCCGTTGGATGAGTTCCCAAAACGCTGGCGATATTATTTCGTTGAATAGCTAAGCTAAGTCTTAGACCTAGGTGAGCCAACGCTTTGGTCACTGGTGAAGTCGATTAACAGCTTCGACATGTCTGAAAAAAGTATGGCCGTCAGAGTCCCATCCCATTGTTTTTACACCAAACGGCAGAAATATATAATACAATCACAAATAACAGTTGCATATTTCTGTATTTTGCGAATTTCTATGCTTTATTATTCTTATTATAAAATATTGGAATATAACAAAAATCCAAGCCTCTAATGACGTAGAAATAAATAAGGTGGTCTATGACACAATTGCCAAACATCAAATCTTTCTTTAATCTATAAGAATTCTAAATTTAAAACATTTTCATTTGAAAATAAATCAGAC
>DWKL01002756.1:0-12303 GCA_018249415.1 Phareas burnsi | reverse complement strand
TAGTCATATCAATTCATATCTGTATTGAAAAGTACTCTAAGAACCACTCTGAGATATTATTCTGTACACAGATCTTCTACGACGGGAATTAAAGGCATCGACGATTCAACATGTTAATTTTGACATATTTGTACTTACGCCATTGTTCTTTTGGATAAGCGATATGTTTATTCCGCCTTATATCAGCGCTTTACGCTATGATATGGTTTTGAAGGACGTGGTAGAGCAGACTTGTAGTTCGCCGTTTTAGCATAGTCGCGCAGATATTACTTGAGGTCATAAAGGTCCTCTTTTATTGTTGTCGAATACAGATGACCATATGTGGTAGCGACCATCAGGTGGATAGTGTGGTTGTTTAGTAATTATAGCCAAATTTATAGTGACTACCAAACTAGCCTGCAGTTGACTAATGATAAGTAGTCACTGCTATTCATGCTCGTCTGTGATGATCCCCAAATGGAATTGTCCTACCTGTGGTCAGTCATGGATGCGTTGGTAACCTTGAGGACTAACTTGGAACGCCTTGGTATATCTCCTTTATTACGCTTTACACTAAAACATACCAGCTTTTAACATTGCTGTTATTAGATGGTAATAGGTGTGACGATGGAGCCTCCAACAGAACCAAAATGTTTACTGTCTTTAAGACTGTGTTTAGGAGTAAACCCGTTCGTAATTTCAGTCCAGAGGTACCGACACACCAATTTTTGGTTTGTAGCAGCAATGTATAATACTGTGTTCTGATATAAAGGGTTCAAAACGACTTATACGAGATTTTCAATTTAGTCTTTCTCATATAGAACTTCATTTCTATTTGAAATCGATTACAGATGTTAATGGGCGTTGGTGACCACTTACCACTTACCATCAGGTGACCTGCACGCTCATTTACTACTTGGTTGTTATGAAAGAACACATATATGTTTTATAGTAAGTATGATATGTATTATGTGTGTTAAGCCGTACCAAGCGAGCAGGTCACATGATGTTAAGTGATCACTGCAACCCGTGAACACCCACACACTTGGACACGTGGAAGTTTTACGTTAATGGAACACTGCTCTTGAGCACTAAGGTGGTCGCCCCACTCGGGTGACCGGCGACCATACCACTCCGACCGAAACATGAGAATACTTCACGGGTGGATTATGAGAACGGTGGTGGTACATTCCAGGTCGAATTATGGTTCAACCACCCGTTATCAGTCAGTTTTATTAGATTCAAACGAAAAGAGATTTAGTAACCGGTTTACCCACCGTGGGCGTGACGTCTACCTACTACATATTTGACTACGATGTTGTGTCTAAATTTCATAGCAATCGGTAAATTACATAGCAATCGGTAAATTTCATAGCAATCGGTAAATTTCATAGCAATCGGTAAAAAGCATTCAGAAATTACCGATTTTGTACAAAAGAAAATTTACATTTCTATTTACGTACATTGTCTTTTAATTTTATGCGTAAATAAATAAATACTAGGTATTGTGTTGTGTTGTGATAGCCTAGTCGTAAGATTTCGACTCGCTCTGTGAGGCCTGGGTTCGAATACCGCACGCACCTCTAGTTTTTTTCGAAGTTATCTGGGTATTAGAAATTAATTATCACTTGGTTTAACGGTTAAGTGAAACATCGTTAAGAAATCTGTATGCCTGAGAGCACTCCGTATAGTTCTCAAAGGCATATGAACTCTACCAATCCTTACTTGGCCAACATGGTGGACTATGGCCTAACCCTTTTCGACCTGAGAGGAGACCCATGCCCAGTAGTAGAACGGTAATGGGTTGCTGATGATAAGGGTAATTATCCACTTACCAATTGGAGGGTAAGAAAATAACCCAATTAATCATTTATGAAATTAATCGTTCCAACACGACTCCATCGTCATCATCAACACAATTGTTGTGTCGCTAATTGCACCAAGTGTTGCGGGTACATGACGCTTGCACTCGAACCGAAGGTCGGTGCGGGCACACCGAACACCTGTGTAATCGCATTACTCGTTATCAGCCGGTGCGATAACGCCGGTAACGAACCCGCCACATTTGATTCGGTCATAAGCCAACGCGTAGGCCGCTTTGATACTTTAGGGATATCAGACCTTATTGTTAAGTGAATATGGTCGGAAATTGATAGTTGCCTCGCGACGACGTGAATCTAATTTAACACAATTTGAATCGGCGATCGAAGGCGGAACTGGAAACGTTGTAAACCTTTAGATTGTTCAAAAGCACTTTGTCAGCCACTAATTAACAAACCAAAAGTCGGTTGTACACACGAGTCGTATAAGTAGCAGAAAAGTTGGTTACAAAGTTCTGTAAAATAACATTTTTTTAATATAGAAATAGTTTGCAATCGTTTGCTGAATGTGCATATGGTCCACTTAATGGTAAACCCTCATAATCCGCCGTGAAGTAATTCTTATGTTTGGTTGGAGAGGTATGGTTATTGAATGCTACTGTCAACGAGACGACCGTCTTAGTCTTGAAGCGTAGTGGCGCATCTACGTACGGCCTCAGATAGGACTTCAGTACTTAAGTTAATATTTGGGTGACCATGGTTTGCAGTGACCACTTAAAATGAGGTGTGCACGCTCGTTTGTTACTCTCCTCACATATAAAAAGTGGTCACTGATGCCCATGGACATTTGTTGCGAACCTTAAATAGGATAGAAGGTGTATCTCAGAGCAAAGTTATATAATATAAATATCTTTCCCGCATAGCCCCGCGATATTGCGTAGATAGTAACGGTCGCAATTTCGATGGGTGACCGCTAGTGGCTAAATTTCATGCGCGCTTCCGTGCTCTGGAATCTCTTTTTACTAAACGTTTATACCTACCTTCTTACTTTTAACAGGGTATAAAATTAATACAAATAATTAGTTATTAGAAATACACAGAAAGACAAACAATAATTAGAAATATAGTGTAAGATTTAAAAAGTGAAAATTCGTAACGAAAATGAAAATTGGTTCCATCACAAAAAAGAGAGCAAAGGAAAAATTATTTGAATGATAAAATTAAAAAAACGCTTTCTATATTAATAGCTCTGCACTATGAGTCCCTGCATCGTAGCCGCCATGTACACATACACAGACGAGTACACAAACACCCAGACCCAGAACAGAAACCTAAATTCATCATTTATATATCTGCCTGGCTGACAATCGAACCCGAAATCATTTGCGTGTCGAACCGGTATGATTACCGCTGCATCACACGGGCCATCAAACTTGGAAAATTACATACACTCAGCTCATAAATATTAAATGTATTGTACACACATATAAATAACAATCAAGCAATATATTTGTACATTCGTTGCAAATAATATGTAGTACGAAGTGATTAATATTACATTACAGGCTTTATAAATGGCATACAAATTAGTAAACATGTAACGGCCGAGTAGCAATTTACCACCCAGACACGATGCGTCCGTATCGTAATTAGGGCTAATTAATCAGATTTATAAACAACTTATCATATTTTTACAAAACAAGTGGGACGTTCAAAAACAATAGTGTGTAAGTACATTATCCGATAGGGTTACTAGATGATGAAATAAAAATGCCGGACACGATAGAATGACGAAAGTGCATGTTTAGTCGGTCTGGCCTTAAAAACTGTATTACGTATCATCATCGTCGTCGTCAACCCATTAATGTCCCACTGCAAAGTACGGGTCTACTCACAGAACGAGAAGGGTACGGACATAGTCCACCACGCTGGCCAAATGCGGTTTGATAGACTTGTCATACCTTCGAAAACTCTACAAAAAACTCTCACATGTGTAGGTTTCCTCACGATGTTTTCCTTCACCGTTAAAGCGAGTGATAAATTTCTAATACGCACATAATTTCGTAAAATCAGAGGTGTGTGCGGGGTTAAAGCAAGTGGTAATTAATTTCTAATACGCACATAACTTTCAAAAATGAGATATGCGCAGGATTCGAACCCCGGGTACCCAGCATAAGAGGCCGGAATCTTAACCACTAGGCTATGACTGCTTATATTACGAATAAGGTGGGCTATCTTCATAGCAAGACTCCGGAGGCACTACCGGTGGTGTACCGGTAGTGCCTCCGGAGTCTTTCTGATTTATAACAACAGTTTTAAATGTTGCTGCATTCAGGCGTCCCGACCTAGTCCTCAAGGGTAGCAACGCATCTATGGCCGACCTCAGGTAGAACTTCATCCTTTGAGGTTCGATGGACGACACTGACCTTGCATGCTCGTTTGATCTATCTCATAAAAAAGCTACCTTCACAAATCTGATTTACTTTTTAAGCTGGTTTTGTTAATTTAAAACCTGTTTTAAATTGATATTTTTATTGATATTAAAAAAAAATTGATGCTAATTGACGGAATTTTTAATTAGGATCATATTTATTAAGGCTATTTATAATCGTAACAAAAGCCAGTTAGGCTGAACGAATTAATATCAAAATTTATCTGACGATAACTGAATGCCAAACATGTCCTTTACATTGTTTTAAAAATCCCTTCGCGATTCGGCGCTGGATGCACCACGGGCGCATTTTCTATCTTATACCAGCAATGTTACCTCTCTGTGCTCTGGCTTAAAGGGTGTTATATAGGGTAGCAACGCACCTGTAGCTAGCCTCAGGTAGCGCTTCAAGAGTATTTCTCATCAGATGGACTGCATGCTCAATGCTATATTAGTCGCTAAACAAAAAAATGTGAAAAAAAAATCGTCAGCAATTATCAAGAAAAAGTTTAAATACTGTAACGTGACTACAATAATAATAACAAAAATTAAGCCTATAGCACCTAGACCATAATAACAAATCAATAGTACCTTATTCATGAAAATCAGATTGTTTAAGCGCTACGCTGGAATATATTTACCGCCTTTCTTACATTACAATACCATTTCCAGTTATGGCCAAAAAAAGAGGATTTTTGAAAATTATTGCTACTTAATAACTTGACGTCGTGTGCAATAGTTTATAGTAGGAGTGCGCAACCTTTTTAATCAATGGGCCAATTTTAATTTTTTTTTTTTTTGGCGAGCCGCACTTCGATTAACTCTTATAATTTTTGACAATAATATTGCACTCACGCCTTTCAAGAAACACAAGAATTGCTAAAACAGCTAGTTAACAGTTTATAAAATATAAATAAATACAGTTTTAGAAATGCTTGGAGGGCCGTGTGTTGCTCATCCTTGGTTTATAGTATCGAAAATAAATCTAACATAGGACTTACAAATAGTGGAAATATTTATTCGTATATTACCTATTACGAAAGTCTCAAAATATCGAAATAGGCTAGGTGTTGGATGACGGCAATTTAGCTTAACATTAACAGACATAAATCGTCATCGACACATTAATGTCCCACTAAGGCACGGGTGTCCTCTCAGAATGAGAAGGGTCAGGCCGTAGCCCACCATGCTGGCCAAATACGGGTCAGTAGACTTCACACATCTTCAAGAACTTTATAAGAAACTCTCCGATGTAGGTTTCCTCACGATGTTTTCCTTCACCGCTAAAGCGAGTGATAATTAATTTCTAATACGCACATAACTTCGAAAAATCATAGATGCGGGATTCGAACCCCGGACCCCACAGTGAAATGCAGGAATCTTAACCACTAAACTATCACTGCTTTGTACACACAATACAATTCAAACATACATTGATTGCTACAAACATGACACTTCCCTTTGACTTCTCTGTAGTGAAATAAATATAATGTCCGGCTCACCACGGTCGCCTGGCAACCTTATATCCGGAAATACGTAACATTTTGCGTTTTATCTTTCCACTATCGTCGCGCATCGTAATCGTGGCAATGGCTTAAGATGATTGTGTTGGGTATGTCGCTCAGGTGGGTGAGGCAGGTGTTTGCACTTGCGGGTGTGAGCGCACCGCGGCTGATAAGAATATTGATAACGCCCGATATAATCCCTCCGAAGCGGCAACAATCTTAAAAGTACAAGTCGCCTTTATTATCAAAGACCCAGTTTGAATTTGGAATTTGGAATGCGTTAAAGAAAGACCTTATGTCTAAGTTCGTAAATCTCTTTTAAACGGAATGTGAATCAGTATGGAAGCTTTTATTAAATCAGAATTATGAATCACGTTGAATTAAGTCGTTTAAAGAACCACTATTTTTATTCATTTTTATTGTCTTCATGATTGTAAAAGTATCAAAGAGAGAGATTTGAAAAAATGGGTTTAAGAAAGAACTTATACTAAATGTTATTAAATATCTTTTAAACAGAACGTGAATCAGTATGGAAGCTTTTATTAAATCAAAATTATGAATCACGTTGAATTAAGTGGTTTAAGGAACCACTATTTTCATTCATTTTTATTGTCTTTATTATTGTAAAAGTATAAAAGAGACCCAATTTGATTTGAAAAAATGGGTTTAAGAAAGAACTCATACTAAATATTATTAAATATCTTTTAAACAGAACGTGAATCAGTATGGAAGCTTTTGTTTAAATCAAAATTATGAATAACGTTGAATTAAGTCGTTTTAAGAACCACACTTTCATTTTTATTGTGTCTTTATAATGTTAAAAGTATGAAAGAGACCCATTTTGATTTGAAAAAAATATTTCAAAAGGAACTCATATCTAAATGTTTTTAAATCGCTTTGTTTATTAGACTTAGTGAAATATAATTACATATTTAATATATAAACGTAATATAACTTAAAAATATGCTGTAGTAAAAATTAAGTAACATAAACAGCAATCTCATTTAAATCACACACTGTGAATCGGTTTGAAAGTTTTCATTTAAATCAGAATTATGAATCACATTCATTTGTGTCGTTTTAAAAACAACATTAACTGTCATTTTTTTTTTATTGTAAAGGTGATTGTGTACGCCACTTCACGTACGTTGTTTGAAGGTGGTAGAGTCGATATCTTTAAAGTCCAACCACGAAGTGGTGTTTGCCAATCCTATTTCTATCTTATAATTGTTTGAAGTATGTGGTAAGGGAGAAACAATTATACCTGTATTTAGAAAGAAGTAATTCTTGTTTTGTACTTTCTGGACAGAAGTCGTTACTGTCACTGTATAAAATCGTCTTTGATTTGATTTGATTTCTTCTGTGAGGATTCTAACTTTTGACAGCGCAACTTCAAATAATTACTGAACTATAAAATAGTCCCTTAAGTTGTGATTTTATTTGATCACTTTTACTTGTATATAATTACGAGCATTAGACGAGATTTTCCAACTTAGTCCTCAAGAGTAGCAACGCATCTGTGATAATCTTTTTGATTACAAACTTCAAGAAGTGCTTGCGTTCTGTACACCACTTTACGTCGTAACGAATGGCCGCGACTCTGGAAGCCCACACACGCTCTTACGACGTATTTATGCATATCATTCTGAACGATGAATAAATTTAACCCATTACTGCAAATGTATGAAGTGATACAAATTGATTAACAGTCACATTCGGTGGCCGAAAGCTCGGTTGCTAACCACTTGGCTCCCAGATATTCTAGAAAAGATGAGTGGAAAGCGAGTATTACTAAAATTTTGATAAATACACAACTCAGATTTCAGCTGCTATGTTACAACGAAAATATTATTGACATATAAATTATTGTTATTTTTTCAATATCTTTCTATGTTTTAGAAATAACAAATGTGCGCGCAATCATATTATAATGTTCAAATGTTAAAACAACTGACGCTCGTTTGCAACCTCTCCGCTATAAACACATGGTCTGTATATTCACTTATTGCTTTAATTATTTAAAAATGCATAAATTAGGACAAAACTACTTTGCGCGAGCAATATGTTTTTTTATGTTTGTAAAGTAGCAAACAAGCATACAGGCCACCTGATGTTGAGTGGTCACCACAGCGTATGGACACTCACATACAACCTCAAACAAAACCGAAGGTCCGTTTGAGGTTGTATATGGATGCGTCACTACTCCTGAGGACTATGATGCTCGCCTCGCTATAACAACAACTGCTTTACGGCGGATTATATGCGCGGCGGTGGTACTTCCCCAGACGAACGATACCACCTATTTATTGTATGATGGTATATTAGACATACAGCCTGATACTATTAACTATTTACGAATTTGGATTTACCCAGCGTGATGGAATATGGCCTTCCTTCTCATTCCAGGAGTCCCGTGCTCAGTTATGAGATAATGAGGTGTATATGTCTGTAATTTCAAAATAACCGCTCTTAAACGACTCGCGTGGTGCAGCAGTAACATAAAGGTCTGATAAGCAGATAATTCGAATTATTTTTATATTTGAAGAGTCGCGTACTTCGGTTTTGTTTGAGGTTAAATGTGGGTGTCATAGGCTGCGGTGACTATTTAACATCAGGTGGCGTGAATGCTCGTTTGTTATTTTTCTCACATAAAGAAAAAAGAAAACAGGGTTCCGGGTTAGATTCCCAGCAAAGCAGACATTTAAATGATGAATTAAAATTTCTGTTCTAGATTTTGGGTGTGTCTGTACATGTCTTTCTATGTGCTCATAACACCCACGACACAGGGTTACTCCTACTTCGGGACTATGAGTATAGAAAGCGTTTATTTATTATTAACCGCCTTCCTCATATTAGTTATGCTTGTTGATTTTGCTCCATAGTGAAAAGTGTACATTGCGAGCAGTCGTGTAAACATGACAATACGACGACGTTCATGTCTTTAGAACGTGTTCACAATATCACCAGCTAATTTTACAGCGGTACATGGGAGATTGGCCCTTATTTCGTTCGCAGTAAGGAAGAGAAAAGCACAATGTGGTATATAAATAACCGCAACTAATGATTGCACCTAGAGGCGTAACTAGGCAATGCGGTTATGTTAACCATAACAATATGAAATGCTAGCTGTTCGCTACCAATTGTTTATTTACGCCAAGCGATAAACTAAATATTGCTCATTGTAAAATAATACATCTGACTGCAAAACTTAATACATTAATACATGTACAAAACACCGTGCTGATGTATGTCAACTTCAATTATATCAAGTTCCTACTTTTTGATTCGCCATTTTTTCATATTCTTCTATATTAATTATTTTCTGCACATTCTCAAGGTTGGCTGGGAGATAATGGTAAAGGCATTAAGTCCGCCTTTTGTACCACTTTTTTGTAAGTAGGTCAATAAAGATTAAATAAATAAATATATTCATGATCTTAATTCGCTAAAATATATGTAAAATATTTACAATTTTAGAGAAGGATCAAGTAAACATCAGGTCCATGTTATCATCTTAGTAGTAGAAGTAGTAGGTCTAGAATAGTAATTGTAGTCCAGTCTAAGGTCATTTACAGACCTCTGAAATAGATCTGACTGGCGTTACAATGTCATAGATTTTCTACTTTACTGAATTACGTAGAGTCAATAAGAATAGAGAATTGAACACTTTGTACAGATCTTTATTTTTATCCTATGGGATTGCTTTAATAGACTTATTATTGCGAAAATAAATATTTTTGCTAATAGCTACGGTTTATGGCCTTTTTATGCCTGCTGGTCTTTCCCCAAAATTGGGGAAAGGTGTAAAGCATACTCCACCACGCTGCTCCAATGAGAATTGGTGGAGATACGAGTTAATGACCATTTCGTGTCGTACGTTTTCATCCCCCACAAGGCCTCCGACAAGGCTTAACGATTGCTTTCTAATGATGACAATTGGGGGCGACAATCTAACATGCCCTCCTAAGGAAGGGAACAAGACGCATAAAAACTAGCTTCTAGTGATCACCCATCTAACTCTTGACCGCGCTCGAAGTCAGTTATCTTTGCAGAACCGTTAAGATCTGCACAAGCCGCACAATAATAATATAATATTTATAAATTACCTAATTCCGAACGCCGGTATTGCCGAGGTATAAAAACGTATGTCAGGCGACACCTCATATGAATAACACCCAATACACGTGATATTATCTCTGACCATAAATAGTGTAGAGGTTGTGCAAATACTCTGTTTAAATTGTGGCTGCATTCACATTACTTGACGCAAACGCAAACAGTGACAATAAGGAGCAATGCACGGCGCTGTACCGGCGTGCACTTGTAGGTGGTGACGGAATTACATTTCACAGGTAGAATATATGTATGTGTATATAATGTATGTAGCTACAAATGTTTATAAATTATTTGCTTTAAAGAACTAGAAGAGGAAAAATGGGAGCGTGTAACGTTTAGGCGTGATTTATTTGACATTATGTTAGTTATGACGTTTAACTCAAATTAAATAAGTTATGTTGGAATTAGTTGTATTTATTGACAAAGTAATTTAGAATGACAAAGCGTTACAAAATTAATTAAAATTGTCTCCTTTACATTTACAATACAACGCCATCTAGTGACAGGTCAATATGTTGCGGTCATTGGCACACTTTATTTGAATTGTACACTTTGCATGTTTCTCACTTTATAAATGTTTTAGTAATACTTCACTTTTAACAATGTTACGTAAATGTCACGAGATTTTAATAATGTTAAATTATTAAGTAAGGTACATATGTTATAATAACGAGTGTTAATTTCGTACGAAAAAAATGAGTAACACTCGACTTGCATCTTATATAAGTTTTACTTTAAAAATTAATTGAATGTATGAAAAACATTTCTGTCAAAAATGGAATAGAGAGTTAGAAAAGATCATCAGTCCATTAATGTCTCACTGATGAGCACAGATCTTCATTCAAAATGAGAAGGAGTTACGCTATAGTTCACCACCCTGGCTAAGGGTGGATTGGTAGACTTCAGACAAATTTAAGAACTTTACAAAGAACTCTCAGACATGTAGGTTTCCACCATATTAGGATGTTTTCTTTCACCGTTAAAGCAAGTGATAATTAATTTCTAATACGCACATAACTTCGAAAAAATAGAGGTAGCCAGAGATGCGTTGCTACTGAGGACTAAGTTAAAATGCCTCTTAAGTATCTCTCCCTGACCACACCTTTCAAACCAGAACATAGCGTTTAACACTGCTATTAATTATAAAAGCAGCATTTTTGCATTAATAGAAATGGGTGTACGGTGGTGTCTTCGGACACACCACGATTGGTTCTACCACCGTTCAAATGTACAAGCAAATAATACGCTTAGCTAAACCGCTTAAAGTAAATAATAATCTAAGATTTATATTGCGCAGAAAAAATAGTACCAAATAATGATAAGGATAACACTTAAAATGTATACTTTTATAATATCAGTATGGATGGATTACGAATTTTAAATATGCGCATAATATTTTCTTGGTATTATTTGGTTCTAAACATATTTATTATCTATTCAATTCAATCATTATTTATTCAAAACATTTTTAATTTCTTTCCTAAGTATGCAAGCCATATTCTTAACAACTTTTATAGAAATCAGTTGAGTTGTTTTGACGTGAAAATGTAACAAACAAACAATCTTTCGCATTTATGGTATCAGTTATAATAAGCAAATATAAATAGAAAATTAGGCATCATTAAAATTTTAGTTCTGTATTAAATATAATTAAAATGTTTGTCGGTTGTATGTCTTAATGTATCGTTAGAAGAACAACGTCTTAATGTTGGAAGCGATTTTCCACAACCCGTAGTTGCATAAAACGTAAAAATAATGTCCTACAGATCAAGACTGTCTCATTTTGTTCCGACGACACGAGTACCACGGCAATTGTTTAAGCGTTTTATATTTAGAACGAATGGGACCGCAGCTCAACTTATTCACCGTCTACACTTGTCCACGTCATGTCAGTTTACCAACTACGCTTCATTTTGATTTGTGGACACCCTAAGTACGGATAGAGATGTGTCATACCAACGTAGATGACTGTCTGTCGCAAGATAGAACATTTCGGTGGATATGTGGAGAAGAAAATTTTTGGCAATCACGACCTTCGAACATGAGGAAAGACTCAGATGAAGTACGAATGAACGCACATAATTTCAATATCCTAAATTATTTTAATAATAAGATATTCGTAAACATTTTTCTGAAAATATAATCTAACGTATGCTATATATCTGTATTAAGGTCTTTTGGATTAATTTTTATAATTTTTCTGTATGAAGTAATGAAAAGCGTAAACGAGCATACATGAGCTGGATGCTAATAGGTGGTAGAACGATACTTCGACCTGATAGGTACCTTAACTGAACTTAGCAGAGCATTTTTATAAGTATGTAAAGTAGCAAACGAACATACTGGCCAACTGATGTTAAGTGGTCACCACAGCACATGGACACCCACATACAACCTCAAACAAAACCGAAGTTCCGTTTGAGGTTGTATATGGATGCGTTACTACTCCTGA
>DWKL01002755.1:0-12304 GCA_018249415.1 Phareas burnsi | reverse complement strand
CTCACAGCTGGCTATGACTCTCCTCAAACCTGGAGCAGGCCCATTGTTTCCTCCACTATGCCTATGGTGGTGGTATTTCAAACTGAGCATAAAAAATGTTTAACAACTGAAGTTCCAGGGATAACCAACCAGGACCAACAGCTTAACATGAAACTTAGCCACTAGTGTTGTCATGAACTCATGACTGACATGATGGCATGACTCAACAAAACTCATAATTTAAAAATGAATCTAATCTGAATCACTTTTAATGGGTAGATATTGAGTATCCTAAGAGGTAATCATATATGTCTTTTGTTTTCACTATACAAAGGAGTTTATTATTTCTGCATTATAAAATATATGTTTAGTTTTATCACACTATATTTTATCAATGATTCAGTTCGAAATAAAAATTGTATTTGTAAAGGAATAAAAAAATTATGCAAACCGAAAATCTTATGAAATATATACTTGGTACATAGGCAGATAGTAGCTAAACTACTTTTTTATAAGTAGGTAGTAGAAATGTTTAATACTACTGGCATAATGTACAAAATTTTGCACCACTTTATCTACAGACCAAACATTCGAAAATGCTGATAAAATAATGATAACATGACAGTGGATACAAGTGCGGAACTTAACAAATTGTCTCGCTTCAAGGACAGACCGACAACTATCATTCACTGAAGAAGTCACAGGCTTACGGGTGGGGCGACCAGAAAACGAATCCAATTAGAATGTTTTACTATTCAATTACCACGAGAAACCATTACATCCCAGCTCCTTCGATAGAACAACAGCGAAAGGCGCGTGGTTTCAATGCCATTTCTTTGCAATTTCGAGGTCATAAAAAATCATTGGTTATATCAAGAATTGAGGGGAATGAGATAACAGCTTACCGCCTGAAGCGCCGCTAACCTGTCCTTCGTCATCCTTTATAGAATATCACACACCAAATAAACGTTTTATCTTGTTACACAATCCCATTCACAGATATTTTTCTAACAAACGTCACTAAACTAAAGGACACGAACACTAGTTCACTTCACTCAAAAAATCGATACAACGAACGAACGAAACGAAACTTCTGTACTATCCGTCAGTCTACTGAAGTGAACATAATTTTTCACAAAGTGAGTCGTAGGTGGCGCCACGATAGCTTCCAAAGAACGTGACGTCACAAACATGTCGATACAGCAGTTCAGTATAAAAAATCGTTTACATTCTTATTAATAATATAGTAAAGTTATTTTATAAATCATACAATTTCTCAAGATTAAAATATTTTTTTATCATTTTATAATGAGGCCTTTCCAAGCTATAAAACTACACATTATTTTTATCGAGTAGAAAATAAAAGTATTTCATTTGATTACTAGTGTCAGTACGCCTGTCGCTGTCATTGAAATCTTCCGTTTAGTCAAGTGACGCCATTGTGGGCCGTAACGACTTTAAAGAATACTGAGTTAAATCTCAAATTTCTTGGATAATCTTGGTAATTTGTGTTTTTATCTCCTATAATTATATTATATGTGTGAATGACTTTACAGTGGCATATATATTTTGAGTGTAGTTAACGTAGTTTATGTGTATTTCTAATTTATGTTCGGTACCATCTAGCTAAATTCCTGTGAGGAAGGTTGAGCGCCATTCAGTGTAAAGCTTAAAACAAATTTAAATTGTCACATTTAATTTATTGGGTTTATCTGTAAAATACAACGTATCTAATGTATTATTTGTTTTGAAACATTACTGGTACAGTATTCGAATCAAATACTTAAACTTGGTGTATAAATATAGTGCGTCATGACAAATTATAACACGTAAGTTTTTAACCAAATACATTGTTCATTTTACAGGAATAAGAAAATAAAATAATCAAAAATGGCAGATGACATGCCCACATTCAAATGCGTGCTGGTTGGGGACGGCGGCACTGGCAAAACTACGTTCGTAAAACGGCACTTGACTGGAGAGTTCGAGAAAAAATACGTCGCTACGTTAGGTGTGGAAGTACATCCGTTAGTGTTCCACACCAACCGAGGACCTATCAGATTCAATGTTTGGGACACGGCAGGTCAAGAGAAATTTGGAGGTCTACGAGATGGTTATTACATCCAGGGACAGTGCGCTATCATTATGTTCGACGTGACCTCCCGTGTCACATACAAAAATGTACCCAACTGGCACAGAGATTTAGTGCGTGTGTGCGAAGGTATCCCAATAGTGCTGTGTGGAAACAAAGTAGATATCAAGGACAGAAAAGTCAAAGCAAAAACGATTGTGTTCCACAGGAAAAAGAATTTACAGGTTAGTTAAGTTACATGATCACTAAAGATAAGTTACCAAGTACTGTACAGCTGCTATGTCCTTTACTATTATTTTTTGTCATAATAAAAAATATTAATGATTAATTTTCTCTAAATATTTATATTGTTATTTTTAAAAAAAAATCAAAACCATGTGTTATCATTTTCCCTAATTTACTTATATTGTGTTTCAGTACTATGACATCTCAGCTAAGTCAAATTACAACTTTGAAAAGCCTTTTCTATGGCTAGCAAGGAAATTGATTGGTGATGGCAACCTAGAGTTTGTTGCTATGCCTGCGCTGGTTCCTCCGGAGGTGACAATGGATCCTCAATGGCAGAACCAAATCGAGAAAGATCTCAAGGAAGCACAAGACACTGCCCTGCCCGAAGAGGATGAAGACTTGTAAAAAACACTCAGTAAAATTCCCAGTGCCCTATCATTATTGTGATTTAAGCTCATGCAGATGTTTATACATATTTGAATGTGTATGCAATGTGTTTCTTTAAAAACTTCATTCCATTAGGTTTCAAATATTTTTGTAAGCTGAACATAAACTTGGAAAAATCAATATCCTTTCACCAGTTCAAGCAAAGTATCTTAATTGGTATAAATTTAACAACATGACATTTTAAGAACTCAATTTCATTGTGTGAATATTATTAATTGTATAGTTACTATCTTTGTTCATGTCATTAAATTTCTTAGCTTTTGTTAGATACTAACAGAATCATGCCTTCTATCTGTTCTGTACTGTGATGTAACTTGTTTTGCATAAAACTATTAGATAGATAGTATTTGTATTACTAAGGTAAGATCTTTGTAACCATGGACCCTACGAGTTCATAAGCTTGTGATAAATTATCATAATCTATCATTTTAATGTGTGCTTAAAATGTTTAAACAGTTTGTGCATGCAACGTCTAAGTTTTACAACCATCCAAGTGCTATTTAATTTTATAAAGTTAAAATAATTCTGATTGTATTGTTGTCCATGTAACATCTTAATTCTTAATCTGATATTGTTTTGTTACACATGAGAACAGACAATATTTCACTCAAAAATTGTGGTGATACTTTTTGAATAAAGGTAAAAGACAATATGGTGTTTTATTATGTACAGATTTTTTTCCTATATTTTATTTTAACAAAAATTGTTCCTTTATACCTCTAGTCATGAGTCTGGTATAGCATGTCCATCTATTAATAGTATCATTCAATCTATCCATGGTCAATCTTGGTCTTTAGATTTCCAATACTATCGACCAAGTAATAAATAGAATACTATATTTGTACAACATGAATATCTGTCTTTGATACCAATCAATCTGACCTATTTTTGAAGTACTTTCGAGAAAAAGAATCTTCATACATTTCATGATAATAGAAATGAAATTAAATCTTACTATTTATTTAAAATGAATGCTAGTCTATAAGCTGAATATTTACGATGCTTTTTATAATCTTCGATTCGTAAGACTAATAATATTCAAATCAATTAAATAAGTCTGCGTACAAATATATTCATCTTACAGGGTCTTTGTTTAAAAATGGCTCCATAAAATTTAGGTAACAATAGATTCTGACCTAAGATGTGAAAAATTATACCGAAACTAGAAATCATAATATATAACTTCAATATATCATATCTGCAACTTGTGATTTTCTTAACCGACTTCCCAAAAAGAGGTTCTTAATTGAACTTTTCTTTTTTAATGTAATATTAGTAATTAAATTATCATGATAGTTATACAATTAAGTCCACTTCCCTACATATTATTATACTCTTTGGTCCACATCCTTGATATTATTTATGAAGGTATTTTTCCAATTTATAGTATTAACAGCATCTTAATTAATTTTAAACAAAAGTTAGTATAGGAATGTGGTAAGAAATATTTAAGTGAATATCATAAGTTAAATCATATAATAATTTCTGTAGTACGTTACTAAACTACAGGAAATATAAGAAAAATACTTACATGTACGAAGTACTGTCGCCAAATTTTTGTCAAGTTGCAACACCTATCGAAATTATTAAAAAAAATTAAGGGTCGTTCATTTTACCGTACCAAGGTGTGAAAAATACTTTGAAAATAGATTAAATCTAAAGATATTAATGCTTTAAATAATAATAATAGATGTCTTAATCTCATCTTCCCATACACGTATTTCTTTAAAGTAAGTGCGGAAAATTCCACCTTGTTTTTCTTGGCCGCAAGAATGGCTACTATTTCATTCGCAAAAAGTTTGGTAAACCCAGGTAATAAAACATATTATTATGCTTTGACTAGTTTTCATTAATTTTAGGTATTTAATTTTCATATTTTTATCCCTGAGAGCTGCTGTAAATTATGTGCTATTATACATTTTACTTAACCTGTACCCAGTAGGTACTGTAATCAACTATTATGTAAAAGTGCCCTTAGAAACAATTGTTAAGACATTAATAATACTATGTTCTATATATTCGTACGTGTTACTTCTCTGAGTCCTGGGTGATTAATATACCCGCTTAAAATTATATATGGTCAACAATGAAAGGTGTAAACATTTTAGAGGTTAAGTTTTTATTGATTGTACTTTTTGCTACGCATTTTCCTTGTAAACTTTCTTTTTTAGCACTTAAGCTTGTATTAAAGCAAAACCAATCGTACTTACGAAGCACCAGTCTACCAAGTTTCAGTCCATTAAGTATTGTACTCCGTAGAAATTATGCGGAAAAGGTGATATTTGAAAGAAATAAACCACATTGTAATGTGGGTACCATAGGCCATGTTGACCATGGGAAGACTACTTTAACTGCCGCTATTACCAAAGGTATATATTTATGTTTCAATGAATATTAAGTAATATTTTTTTTTGCAAAAAATAGTATGTAGATATACTGATACAGTACTATTTATATTTGTATATTTGCTGGTTGTTATATATGATAAAATGAGAATTATTTGTAAATAATATCTTCATAGATTGAGCATTGCCCCAATTCTCTACAAAAATTTATTTTGATTTACAGTATTATCAGATCGTAATTTAGCCCAGAAGAAAGGCTACTCAGATATCGACAATGCGCCTGAGGAGAAAGCCCGTGGTATCACTATTAATGTGGCCCATGTTGAATACCAGACTGACACAAGACATTATGGTCATACAGATTGCCCTGGACATGCTGATTATATAAAGGTTTTACATATTGTATTGCATAGAATTATGCCTTTACCACATATCACAGATAAAATACAACATAGCACATAAAATCAATCAAAATGACATATTGTTTGATACAATTATTTTATTTTTAATTTTACTAGAAAATTTGCACCATAATCATAACATAACACAATTATATTATCTATAAATTATAAAATATTACAGAACATGATCACTGGAACAGCACAGATGGATGGTGCAATCCTCGTTGTGGCTGCTACTGATGGTGTGATGCCTCAAACAAGGGAACATTTGTTGCTTGCTAAGCAAATTGGTATCCAACATGTAGTTGTATTCATAAACAAGGTAGATGCTGCTGATGAAGAGATGGTGGAACTTGTGGAGATGGAAATTAGAGAACTCATGACAGAAATGGGATATGAGGGTGATAATGTTCCAGTTATTAAGGGTACGGGTTAGCTAAATGTCAGTTTTTATTCTGCTCATTCTACTATGTAATACACATTAATATATGAGATATTTTTAGGTTCTGCTCTATGTGCCCTGGAAGGAAAAAGCCCAGAAATTGGTGCAGATGCCATTACAAAACTATTATCAGAAGTAGATACATTCATACCCACTCCAATCCGAGAATTAGACAAGCCATTCTTAATGCCTGTAGAATCTGTACATTCTATTCCTGGACGTGGTACAGTTATTACTGGACGTTTGCACAGAGGTAATATTTCTATCATGTCATGTGCTCTACAGATCTTTAAAATATACATAGTTGACATATTTTTAGTTGTATCAACCTGTTTTTCCAGGTGTATTGAAGAAAGGTACTGAATGTGAAATTGTTGGCCATGGTAAGGTAATGAAAACTACAGTGACTGGAGTCGAAATGTTTCACAAGACACTAGAAGAAGCTCAAGCAGGTGATCAACTAGGAGCCCTTGTGCGTTCTATAAAAAGAGAACAAATTAAACGTGGGATGGTGATGGCAAAGCCTGGAACAGTCAAAGCTCATGACAATGTAGAAGCTGCAGTTTATATCTTGAGCAAAGAGGAAGGTGGCCGTGCCAAGCCATTTACATCATTTATTCAGCTACAGATGTTTTCAATGACATGGGACTGCGCTTCTCAAGTTACTATACCTGATAAAGAAATGGTCATGCCTGGTGAAGATGCTACGTAAGTTTAAAATTTTTATTTATTGTTAATTATAATAATATAATTTGTTATTAATATGGATAGACTAGCAGGTCATTAAGCATAATGTGCCTTCATAAACAATAATAAGAATACTGTCTTTTATTAAAGTAAACTTGTAATAATTTAAGATAATGGTTTAAACTGCTTTGTTTCTAATTTTGGATTCTTCTATTTAGGTTGCATTTGAAGCTCCTCAAGCCTATGGTGTGTGAAGCTGGACAAAGGTTTACGTTGCGCCTTGCTGACCTTACCTTGGGAACTGGTGTTATAACAAAGATCAATAAGAATTTGTCTGAAGATGATAGAATCAAGCTATTGGAAGGAAAGAAGGCACGGCAAAAGGCCGCTGCGAGTGCGAAAAAGTGAACTGTTTAATTTTTATTATAAGAATAGGATTGTAGAATACATTATGTTATGCATTTAAAAATACATCATTTAGAAAAATTAGTTTGGATTTAACTTATTCTAATGGATATAGATGACACTAAAATATATATACACCGCTGTATATGGGTAATTTAGACAGCAATAGAATTCAACACTTAGTGACAGGTATTATAAAAATTTATGAATTAAATATTCAGTATTAAAAAACAAGAGCTTTTGAAAAAAATAATACAATTATTATAACAGAATGTTATCTTCATTAAAGGATCCAAAAAGACTTATTTGTTTTTGATGTCAGTAATTTATTATTCACATGTCATTTCCTCTACTCACTACAAAAGTTTGTGACTTATCCACCAATAAGTATTTTACAGAATATTAGTTGTCATCAGCATCATCATATCTATCGTTTCATTGCAGTAGGCATAGGCCTAACCCAAGATGTGTTACAACATCTGGTTTTCTGTTGGTCTCATTCGATCATTACAAATTGCGAATGGGAGGCCGTTGCAGTTGGGATACATAAAGATACGGTTTCCTTTCAAAAACTCCTCAGTTGCATCAACTATCAGAGCTGTGACAAATTTGAATAGCGTACTGAACCTTAAGCTTACTACTCCAGTAACTCTGTCAACTTACATTAGTACTTTACTTGATCTTCTCATTTCTAACTTTATACCACAAAGCAACTTCAAGCATAACTATATTTCCTTGTGGACCACTTCCAGTGTCAGAGCCCACGTTTCTGCAGGGTAGTACACAATTGGTGGAACGCACTAGTTGAAGATCTGACATTTTAAGCATTGTGCTATATACTATAAAACGAGACTTTCGTAATGCTCTCCAGACCAATACAGGTGCAGTAATGGGTCGTCATTAAAGAATATTAGAATAAATTAAATTGAATTGTTTTATATAATTAGAATAGATTATCAATTAAACTAAAATAATATGAAGTAAAAATCAATTTATTAAGCATTGGAATAATTGTGAAATATGAAAGATAGCGTGTGTCGCATTTAAAAATCAAAATCATCACTTTTTCAACTGTCTTCTAGTGTTTGTAAACTTTCAGTTACATAAGTGCCGCTAATCTCATTGAATCCTTGTTCCTTATTGCAATTGTTTGAGGCTGAAAAAATATATGCGAGAAACTAACTTTCCTGCACTTTTCCGATTTTTAATTAATATATTTATGAAAATATTAAATGTAAGTCTCTTTGTGATTTCAAAATATCTACACAGTATTTCCATGGTTCTAAAACACAAATGTCTCGTCTGTCTAGTCTGTATATGTTAATTACTATAATAACTAGTTTTAACTATGAAAATACCTAGTTTTTACCTAAGAATTGACCATAAACTATAAGTTAAAATCATAATCCAATGAAATGAATATTTGTAACTTGTTAACACTTTGACTGCGGCAAACGCACCTGTCGGGTTTTGCTGTCCGAGCCACCCATGCGGCTCGCGCGCATACAAAAACACGCCTATTGTGTTATCGCACGGGTGGATTGTTTCGTATATTAACCGCCGCAGTCAAAGTGCAAGCAACTAGATATTATACTACGTTTTACTAGACTCAAGCCTAATGGTGTGAATTCCGCCCCTTTCGCGAGGGAGGGAGGAATGCCCGGAGTTCGAATCCTGAGCACACACCTCTAGTTTTTCAAAGTTACATATTACAATGTAGTTATCATTTGCTTTCAAAGGAAAACATTTCTAGAAAGAAACCCGGGCCCAGCCGTGGGATGTAATAATAATGATATAATGATGTTGGATGGATCGTAATAAAATCCTTATTAATCATATTGTCTAAGAAACAAACATCAATCATTGTTTTCTAACCTTCACTAAGAACGTTTTGAAACAATCCCGATTCGCTGTCCATCTGAACTGTTAAAGAATTCAACTCTTTCTATTCGTCTATTCGTCGAATTTTCTGTAGTAGTTTCAATCATTATCATATCAGGTTTATAGCGCTCTGAATTAACTTTTGCGTCAACGTTTTTATTTATATTATTCATATTGGTTTTAATTTTTTTCTTTCGACTATCTGCCTCATCTTCTGAACCAGTCGATTCTGTACAAAAATCTACACGGAATTTTCTCTTCATCTTATTTTGATATTTTTGTATTGTTTTCTTGTTTATTTTCTTTGGACTTAATATGTCACCGTTAAATCTTGCTATAAAACTGTACTTAGCTAGCCGAGCTGTAAGTGCAAGTTCTTCAGCATCGTTAGCTTGAGTTATCGCTTCGTTTAAGCGATTTTTGTACTTCCCAATTTTCAACGACTTTGTTAGCATCTTTTTATTACTCTTATAAGGCAATAGATGTTCAGGAGCAATCCATCCTCGTGAAACATCAAATGCGTCAAAGAATACTACGTTGTAATGAGTCTGAAAATCATATAGATTGTAAACGTCAGCATATTTTTAGAATACTTTAAGTAACAAAAATAGGCTATAAAACATACAGGGATATCAGAGAATCCATCCAACCAATAATACTGCTCAGTGTCTGGGCAATCGTCCACCATCGCGGGCCACCAAGGGAAGCCAAGCATACGCGCCAGTACCACTGATCCAGCAGCGTATTCAGCATGAATCAGGTCCTCCTCGTCATGCAAGCAGATCGGTATTTCGGGCGCCAAACATGTTGCTAAAGATGGTACTAAAACACAAGCATTATAGGAAGCCGAAAGTTTTAACTTTTTTAATATATAAACATTTAGGTAGGTCCATACTACATTTATATAGGAAACAAAAAAAATAGTAAAAGAATATGATTTTGTATTTACATGCCGATGCTTGTAAGACGTCTTATGATAGCCTGTGGTATAAGTTTTGGCTTCTTATATTACCGGTTTAAGGTTCAAATAACCTTTTATAGACATCCATTGGTGGCATATATTTCTCAGTTAGCTCACTTTGGTTTTAAGTTTACACCAATATTGAGTAGGGACGGTAGCACCGGCAGTAATACTGAATAGTTCAAAAATATATCACATTGTTACAACTTAACACTATTACTACTATACTGCGTATACTGTGCTATCTCCTCACTTTAATTATGCAATGTTAATTTACATTGTAACTTATACGTAAGTAAGTGAAGTGAGTATACACTATTGTTTATACGGAGTTATGTTACTACGCAGACTACAAGAATGTAGCTTGATAAGTAATTAAAAAGAAGACCTGGGTTCATCCAGCAAAACCATTTCGCTGGAAGTTCATGGCTATCGAGAACTCGTGGCAGGTGGCGCCATTTGTTGCAATCATCACATTGTACCCACAGCCCTTCTGTGCGACGTTGTTGGAGCCAAAGTAACTTCTGCTTGTGAGTAACACCTTTAGGAGGCTGACTCGGAAAGTTTTTGTACGCACTATTAAACAATAATATTAATATGACTTAATAAAATTGAAATGTCGGTCTTTGGTTTTAAAATAAGTCTTATTTATTTTAAGTTGTCTTTTTAGGGTCCCGTACCTCAAAACCAAAAAAGAACCCCTATAGGATCACTTCGTTGTCAGTCTGTCTGTCAAAGAAGTTTTCTCAGTAACGCAAGGAAGTATTAAGTTGAAATTAATATCATATACTCAGGGCTGCAGTCACTTGAAACTGTGAAATAATCGAGCTTCTTAATCAACCCAATCAAAAGATATGACTGTTTATATCATATATTTTGACACTCGCAAGGAAATTAAAACCAGTAGGGTAGTAGCACAAGTAAAGGAAAAAATCCAAACACCGTTAATTTGTTTGTGTGGAACTCTCGGTGCGCGAGCCCGATTCGCATTTGACCGATGTTTTTTTTACTATGTCAACATGTTTTGTTTCTTATCTTTATTTGGATGTCTTTGACGAAACATAAGAGAAAATGATTTATTCCCACTAACATAACATAGGATTTTATGCTCTGTGATTCCCACCAATTCAATCGTCTGTCCGACTAAAATATATAGATGGACTATTTTCAGTTGGAGAAGAGTTCCGTCGTTCACCAAAAAAAAAATGGAAAATACAGTATTTCTTCATTGATTGATTGAGAACTTCATTGACTAACATGGACTAAATTTACCTTCGAAATCAGTTAAGGTTTCTGGTTGAATAATTTTTTTTAAGACTGATTTTTGAAGAATTTTTTCCCGCTAAGTTTAAACATTATCAAATTAGAAAGAAAAACTGTATTATAGAGTATTTGCTAATGATTGAAAAATACGTGTTAATTATACCTTTTATTTTGCGCATTATCACCCGTGGATTCGGAAAACGTAACATAATGTTGACCCTCTTTGCTATAACCAAGACTTATTAGTTTTTCAGTCTGCAATAAAAAAATATTCTAAGAGGAAAATAATTAGTAGAACCTTTGCTTAAAAAAATTAAACTTGAACGGGCTTCCTAAGGTTAAAATTACTTCCCTTCTCCGCACTAAGTATAGTGTTTACCGGGATCCGCATTAACATTTTTAGCAATTGATATCGTATTTGCAATGCATGTAGCCTTGTGTAATATTCGCTAGCAGTTAGTTTAGAAGCGAAATTATAGGCGATTATTTTGTAAGTCAAAGGTTGTGCACCATATACGTTGTAATTTGTAGGAGACGATAATGAAAAATACTTACGTTTGGCTGACGAGCTTCTTCCTCTGGTTCCTTAGCTTTTTCTACAGGCAAATTTATTTTATCCATCACTATTATTTACTTAAACTGTGAATTCAACGAGTGTTATTTCATTTATTTATAAGAAGTAAGAATACAAACATTCCCGCGATATTTTTTACTTAACTATTCTAGTCTCTACTCTTCCCGTTTCCCGCCAAAATTAAAATGTTTTTTAATTGCTTCGTATATATAGGCCAAGGTTGCATAAAACCGATTATCGGATTAATAAATATAAAACATAGGTTCAAATATCGAATATATTCAATTATGATAAGTCTTACATATAATAATATATAATTTTAAAGAATATAATTATATTTAGATCAACAGGACAAGATTATTAATAACATTGTTTTAGGGGATCGCTTAAATTTTGTTGTTCGTCCGGTAATATTCAGAGAAGTATAATAAATACGATAATCATAGCTAGTTACTTGCCACAGCAAATAAAATAACATTTTGATATCATAATTATTTTTAGTATTTATTATAATATTTATTAGTAAAGGACATACCTTTTTTTAATTAACTATCAAAACTAAATTTAAATATTTTATGTACGTTCATAAAAATTGTTTT
>DWKL01002754.1:0-12304 GCA_018249415.1 Phareas burnsi | reverse complement strand
AAGAGAGAATTGTCATCTAGGTAACTTCATGTTTTTCAACCTTTAATTAAACATTTGTAATAAATTTTTATATGATATGCACACGATTTCGAAAAAGTGTTATCTCTTGGAAATGAACCTGGTACTAAAGTGGGATCTGACTAAAATCAATAATTGCAGTCTATCAACATTTGAAATTTGCTCTTGTTTTATGTTAGTTGTTGTAAGTTAGTTTATGTTTTACAAAAAGGAAACATTGCGTAATTATTACATGCGTTACCCGGTTCTAAACCTATATTTAGCAAATATACATTGATTTAGTTCATTCATTAAATGAAGTTAGATACTAATACTCAGATACAGTCAACTACGAATTTGTTTCAAAACACGAAATTCCCCACAGAATTTCTCTACCAACAACAAAACCTCTCCAGTCTATTACTCGACCCGTCCGTTTATATTTATACGATACAATAACTAATGAAAATGAAGAAACGCAATTATCGTCTGGGGAGAAGTGTTATTCCTCCCTTATTATAAGGGCGAACACTTACAGGCGTCGCGGTGACTTAGTGGGCGGGCGGGCTCGCAAAGCCGAGGGACTAAACGCGGTCCGATATGACATTGTGCTTTCACACTGCTCAAATATAACTTAACTTGCTAAAACATTCATAAATGATACCCCAAAGGAGAGAAAAGCACATTTTCCATTTACTATTCAAGTCACGTATGAACTAACTTCGTACTTTTCAGTGGAAAATTTTAAATTTCTTAAAAGGAATAGAATGAAGCGAATTTCTCGCCCTCACGCCACACTTGCAAGTTTTTAAAGAGCGCATTGGATAATTAGATTAGACGCCGCTGCAGACTCGAGTCGACGTGTAAACCGACGCAAGTTCTTTTTTATTGCACATTAATGTCTCGCTTTCTACCGAGAAAGGTGAAAAATTTCGGTATCTTAAACGTATAAATATTTCACGCTACTGCCGAGTTACCTTGGCGCATGCATGCTGAGGTGCGAACGCTGAACAAAATCGTCTTACATATTATGAATCAAAACTAAAAAACGAAACAAAAAATATAAAACGTAGAAGCGAACGAACGAACTCTATAATTACATTCAATGACAAAATGTTCAACTAGAAAAGCTAGTTTGTGTATTAGAAGAAATTAAATGTTATTCTCACCGAGTTCAGAAATCCCAACAGACACTTGACTAAGAGCAATTATTTTAAATTTTACTTAAAATATGCCATTTCGGTCCGTCCGCACAGACTGGCAGTTGACTGGGGAATGGCTTGCGACTACGTCCACCCAATGCTACAATTTAATTAAATATGGCTTCAGATTATCTTCGTACGGCTTCACACAAACTATTGCGTTTCATAATTCTTCCCTCACAACGACTAATAAGTGATTTGCGTCGTGTAAATAGGTATTTATCCGTTCGGTACGTAAGTACCAGTGTCGAAAGATGTTACAAAACGCACCTGAGTCAGCCGGAATGTTGAACATTTTATATACGACAGCTCAGATCACTCGACGGGATATTACCTGAAACAAAAGCGTTATAAAGTTAGTCAAAGTCGAGAGAGATTTGTTACCTCCAAGTCAATTAGCTAAAACAATGTCTCTAATAACAATAATGTCGGGAGGAGTGACGAATCAAAGTTACTCTGGTGTAAAGTCTTGACTCCGATAATAATGGGATTCGCGGAAGCGGCGCGCGGTGTGCGGGGTTGCGATTGTTTCCGATGATAAACACCGGCCGCCCACCAAGCCATCCAAGAGTCGGCGCTAATTAAACAACAACGAAGAAAATTAATTTGATTGTTTCGGAACTGCGCCTCTTTGTTTCGGGCCGCCTACAACGAGTTACCTTGGAAAAATATTTGACCGACACCTCTCAGAACGCTCCTCTCGAAAATTGTTCCGTTCATAAATTTCACAGCGTCACGATTTATTTTCTGTGTAATAATGTAACGCGGCTAGAACGGCCGCCGACGATGACAAGCAGGACCGAACTGAAGGGAAGTAATGTTTGACACCTTGACGGAAAGCTTCTAAGTGCAACGAGGTCGATGTTCGTAAAACGTAAAGTGAGTTTTATGTCTGAAGTAACATAATATTAATACCAGGCTTCTTTTGATTTCCGAACAAAGAAATAGATGGTGCTGTTTATTTATTTTTTCATTTTAAATCTTTAGATACTATATCACGTTACATAAAAAAACAAATTCTAGGTAAATAAATGGTAACAAAGATGGGAGTTTTCAGCTATCGGCACCGGCATCTGTCGCAACTCGAATGTATAGCTGAAACGTTTGACGTGTTGCTTGCAAAGCGCCCGCGGCCGTACGTTAGGCGGCGTACAGAGAATGTGAAAGGCGTGTGTGACAAATGACGATCGCGTGACGTTGCGGCCGACCCGCGCCCGCGTGTACACGCTCCACCGATGCCGAATGTGCTCGCGGGCTGTGCGTTAGGCCCAACTCAAACATACCACTCAACTACTCTGCGGCCGCAAAACCGTCGCCGAATGGTATGTGACTAGTGTGACGTCATTTGCGGTTGAGCTTCCTTGTTAAATCCTAAACATGCATGTTTGTTGGTAAAGGGACATGATGTCAGCATACCCTTTTCTACGACGTGTAGAGGTGCTTGACGTGTCAAACCTTCTTACACTAATGGCAATTCATGTGTTTTGAGGGTTTGGTGATTTCAATGATGTGTATATTTAGATTTATCATTAATTTTACGTAATAACCTACTTAGTGAACATTACCATGCCGAACTATGGCTATTGTGAGATTCTGTCTTAAAACTGTTTAACTTATGTAACACAATATTGCAAATAAGTAATTCATTTATTCATTAATTCGTTCAAAAAATGTCATATTATGATGCTGTCTTTTACTTTAAAATCTTCGTTTGAATATTCGATTTATTTGAAAACACACGAGAAATATATTTTTAAAACTTTTTTTTCATATTTAATTTAATTTTTTTTTTTGTTTTTAGAGCTTATTGTAATAAACCTGGTTTACAAAGGCGCACATAATGCATTGAAGCATTCTCCAATTCAATCCAGGATGATCGTAAAAAATTGAGGTAGATGACAATAATTTCTTTAATTAAACAAAAATATATAGCAATTTTGTCCGTTTGTGTCATTTAAATAGGTATGTACATATCCGTTTCATATATTCCTTCAACAGTCTATCCTCATCGCATTATAGAAAGAAGAGACGTGTGAAAATTGGGTTGTTTGCTAGTACACAGAGCTCATGGTTCAAGTTATCGGCTCATTTGAATTTTCTCCTTGGTAAGCAGCATGATACCATGGCACGTGGTAGCCGCGAAAAGTTACGTCGTCTCAGGTAATACGATAAAATTAAACAAGGTTTACAAAATAATACGCACCTATGTATAAAGCCTTATCTATTGGGGCTTTGTCTCCGATTCGTGTCGCGTCGTATATTCTGTACACCGTGGCCATACCACGCCGTACTATAACGTCACTTGTCACCATTAATGACAAGTACTAATTAATTACCGAATTGAGACAATCAATCTCGGCGGACACGGTGTACGCATAATGGTGCTATGGTCGGGGATCGTGACGTTTGCCCGTAAATCAGTTCGTGTTGCCAAAATACAGCAAATTCTAGTTTTGTTAATGGCGGAAGGTATTCAAAATTGTGGTTGTAAAATTGTGAAGAACCGTATTTAAAGTTTCTTTTTTTTTTTTGTGCAACGGAAACGGCGAACTATTATGCAATCCGAATGATCTCATTACTGTATAACTACTGAGTTTGGATTTCCTTTTGGAATGAAAAGGATTTGCCCATAGTCGACCACGCTGGCCAAGTGTGAAATGGTGGAGTTCACGTATAGGCATGTAAGTCTTCTTTGCGTCCTCTTTAATGTTTTCCTCTAAAGTTTCCGTGGACATCATTCGAGTCCAAATAAGGCCTGAGTCCTACTGGAGGTCAATCACAGATGCGTAGCTATAACTAAGTTTAAAATTAATCGAATTTGCCTTACCACACGCCTCAAACCACGAGATAGAAAAACATAGGTATAGCCTTCATGCCGCATGTAAGAGTTATATATAAGTACCTACTATATTTAAAGTTACTTCTTAATCACCATAAGTAGCAATAAATAATGAAGGCATAAATGATTTCCTATCTTAATAAACAAACAAATGCTTTTTTAATTCATTGCCCCATAGTAAGATATTTACCTTGTGTTCTGGGTGCCACGGATATTTACACCACGAGTACACAAACATCCAGACCCAGAGCAGAAATCTAATATCATAATTTAAATGTTTGCTTAGCCGGGAATCGAACTCGGAACCCTCTGCGTAACAGACCGGTATAGTAACATAACTAGCACGCATTATTTTCACCTCCCAACTACTTTGAACGAATGAATAAATCACAGATTCACAGATCGGAAAGTTCGAGATATCGGGTGTCAATTAAACAAAGTATTTGCGCCACACCCTCCGAATGAATGGGTTGTAGAATTCAATCCGGAAAATTAACCGTGAATAGGCAAGTGCTTCGGGCAAAAACTTAAATGCGTTCCCGGGAACCCGCCGGTGCGAAAATACGAAATTACATGCGGTATCCGAATCGGCCGACTCGTTTTCGGGAGTGTGAATTATTTACGCGACGGAAAATGCGGGTGAGACGTCCGCATCGTAGGCGAATAGGTTTTTGTTTACATTCTGAGAATAAGTAACGGAAATGGGAAATATATCTTTCAAATGTATAGCTACATCTATTGCAAACGAGCACGCAGTCCACTGGTGGGAAGTGGCGCAACGGTCATCGTACCGGTCTAGCACGCAGCGGGTTCTGGGGTCAATTTCTGGACATGCTGAGATCTAAATGATGAATTTTGATTTATCTATTGGGTCTGGGTGTTTTTGTCCTTGCCTTTGTATGTATCCATGGCACCCATGACACAGGGAATTCTTGAATGGGCCTACGAGTGTAGAAAGAGTTTGTACAAAAAAACAAACCGAATTAATACCAAATAGAATTAATCAAGCAGATAGTCTAGTGGTTAAGATTGCGGCCGCTCATGCTGAGTGTCTGGGGTTCGAATCCCGCACACACCACAAACTTTTTGGAAGTTACGTGCGTATTAGAAATTAATTATGATTTGTTTTAACGGTGGAGGAAAACATAGAGAAAAATCCTACGCATCACAGAGTTCTTTGTAAAGCTCTTAAAGGTATGTGAAGTCTACCAATCCGCACTTGTCTAGCATGGTGGACTGTAGCCTAACTCTTCCCATTCTGGGCGGAGAACCTGTCCAGCAGTGGGACATTAATGGATTGATGATAAGGATGAAGTCCTGTTTGAACGTGATCAAAGCTTCGAGTAAGTGTAATTCCCTTATCCTGCAAACTAAAACACACCACGGTCCTTATAAGATAGTTCAGGTGTGGCGGTGGTGCCCCCAGAGTCGAATCTCATATCTAAAGGGATTACACTGTTACGTAAGTTGCATTATGACCACACCGCTTTTATCAAAGCTAAGACGATATAGGTAGGTATGGCTTTATCCTTATCGATTCCGAAAACAGTTCGATACAATATAAATTGATTATTATTTAAATTATCAGCGGACACTGCGAATGATGAATATTAAAAAGGCAATTAACATTTATACCGTCAGAGTTCAAGATTGAAAGTGAGTCCGCCGTAAAATACATTTATGTAGACAGGCAAAAATTTCAATATCTATTTTTCAATCGCAGGAAACGCAGTTTGTTGGAGGCAAGCAAGTTTTATAAGTAATCATTTTATATACTAATGTTAAGCCTAATTTACTTCATGGCTCCAAACATGTATAATTTAATTTTCAACATATAATTTTACTTTATATACTAACGTTTTTATTTCTCATTTCGTTGGTCTGGTTTGTGGCACACGAGACGACCATCTTAATCCTTAGGAGTAGTGACGCATCTATGTATGACCTCAGATAGTGCTTCCGTTCTGATTGAGGGCAGACGTGGGGTTGTAGGGACTCCAGCGACCACATAATATCAGGTGACTAACACGCTCGTTTGCTACTCTTTAAACATAAAAAAAACGCCTAACTTAACTGACATACTAAATTAAAAATAAATAAGTACCACAAATTTGTATAACCTGTGATCTTCGTGAGGATAAATGTTTTTGTATTTTGGCGACATTCCCCCACGAGCTGCTCGGGCTACAGGTTTGGATGGGAGCGACCGGGAGAGGAGGGGGCTCATTAAAGGATGCGTGGTTCGTCTCATTGGGGTCGGACAAAAACGGTCCCGCTGTCCGTTACGGTTTGGGCCGCAATTAAACAAGAGAGCGGACGGCCGTTCATTGGAAAAGCGCTGAACAAGTGAACAGCACAACAGCTATCTAATTACTTTGTGCCTCCGCAGTGGCACTTGTCTCTACGGTGCGACCTCGGTGTGCAAAGTTGCTAGTGGTTTTTGTAAACAACGCCGCCTCGCGTCAACTCTATCTGATCGAATGTTTGGCCCCGAACGCGTGTAGTTTAATTAGTGCTAGCTGATGACTCACATTCTCGAACTGTGCGACGCGAGAGCTGTTTATTGTTTGTGCGAGCACAACTAAACACTGTCGTGTTGCGTAAATATTTCACAGATTATTTTTGCTCAAAGTATTTATGGTGTTACGAAATGAATAACCAATAACAACTGGATTTACGTCAAAATCCAAAACTGAAATGTGGAAAGTAAATTTATTTTTGCCCTGTTTTGTTACTTCCTATTGTCGGGCTAAAATGAAACATTCCCCGAATTATGAGCCGCACAATAGTGAGAAAGCGATCAAAAGTCTTTTCGCGTCAGACAGACAAAAGTAAACAAAAAGTTTCTTTCTCTATAGCGGACGTGTAATATTTTCATTCTGCGAAATTGGGATAACTTTATTACGATGTACATTTTAAAAGTTTGGTTAGCCGCAACTATTCGACGTGTTAAAATTGAGTACGAAGATAAAGGTTCGTATCAATCCGGACGATAAGTTTTCAGCCGACGTCGCTAGAAATAACGGTACTCGGATCGAAATTACTTCATTTCTTTTCGGTCATTAAGCGGCAGAGTGGTCGGGGTTTAATACAATCGGAATCGAATTAAGTTCATTCAGTTGCGGGAAGGCAGTCGGGTTAAGTTGATTCAGCAGCGCGGCGGACACGTGCGCCCGCCCGGCCCCGCTCGCAATAAGAATAAGAAATGAACCGATAAATTCTGTACAGGGTTGTCTCGTAATCATTCCAAATTTATAACAATAGATTATTCGATAAGCCTGCTTTGATGTAAATAGTAGGTTTACCTATAGTGGCGTGATAGTCATGCATTCAATATCTAGTAATTTTTACATAAACATGTATGTAGATATGCATTTAATCAAATACGAAAACTAAAATAATTTCACTTCAATAAAATTACCGTAACATTGAATGTAAACCTCGTTAAATTAAATAAATGTGTAGAGATAAATTTCAATTTGCGTAACGTCAAAAATCTGCCAGGCCGACAAATACCGACTTTGCACATACGTGTTAGAATTAAGCTCCCTCGAGATCACGGGTAATAGAGAACGTTCATTAAGCGATGCTAGGCGACAATCATCCGAATACCGACGCCCCTTGCTCCGCTGCGACAAATGAACCCGAAGCGCTGACGATTATTTCGCTCCATGTGCTCTTGTACTCGACAAAACCTATTCCCGGCTTCGGCAGCGCTCTCGGAAAAATAATGCATTTATATCACTGTAACAGAACGCCATAAATCGCGTTTAAAAAACTGACATTAGGTTCCACACAAGAGGTTTCCGATAAACATTTTCAGTGCGATATTTGACATGAATTATGGAGAGATTTTCGAATAACGTCAGCGGACGAAATGCGATGCGATCGGTGCAGCGTGACGTGGAGTGTACGTTTGACGGCGGCGGGGTTATGAGCTAAACGGTGCGAAGTTTCACGTCAGGGGATGGATGGTCGAATTAATTGAAATATAGCGTCGCGCCGGTGCGCGGTCGTGCGGTGGCGGATTGGGGGATTAAAGTTTCAGTGGGTAGTCCGGCGCGGGAGCAGGTGCGGCGCGGGCGGGGAGGCGGCGCTGCAGTGCGGCGCTATCGGCTTCCCGAACACGGAGTCGAAGCATTGAAAAATTGCGGCGAACGTCTTGGAGACGCCCCCTGCATAGGCGGAGCTGATCCACATACAAATCAGCCGCGGCCGCCTGCATCGTACCGCACGAGTCGCGCCGTCGTTTCACCTCGCAGCACCGCACCGTGTAATCAACTAACGCGGTGGACTTTTCAACAATTCACTTTGAATACCTTAAATCGACAACATTTTTCGAAGCGCTCAATTTGGTATCCGCATTTTGTTGAATGCACGTATACGGCGCGAATAAATAGGTATTAGCTGAATGCGGCCTTATTTGCGTAAATATGGTAATAACGGTAAAAACATATTTTGCAGTTGGACACACATGTTTCGCCGGAAAAGGAATGCTAATGCAAATATTTAGAGATACTTTGTTGCATGCAGACCTGCGAAATAAATATATGATGATAACAATCATAATGCAAATTTTTATACCGTTTTATAAACTGTTAGTAGGATAATAATCTCATATAGGATTTTAATATGTTATGTAGCAATAGATTTCTGATTATATACAGATGTATGGAGATTTAAAAGGTCCATAATTCTAACCAATTATTCTGTTACTCAAATTGAAATAGAGAGTTACGTTATTATCTTGTTATTAATAAATAAAGTCAACCCTAGCAAGTTGCAGCGCCATGCACCGTATAATTACGGAAGCACTGAAGCTTGGCTAATGGACAACATACAACTTATGCGAGGACTATCAGATATGTACATTAGCGTTACAGCTAATATACCCTTTATATTGATTTATTAACATCCCTCCTGTGTACATTCAGCATTCTGTGTACCTACCCTCTTCAGCACCAATTTCAAACGGAAATTGCGTACTGCTAGGCAAAGCGATTAGTTATATATCTAAGTAAATATTAAGCATTCTGTAACTAGCATTAAACGGTAATATTTGATACTATTCATTTAGTACATTCGTACATTCACTAATATTATAGAGCACGGATACAAAAAGGTCGCCCAAGAAAATATTACTGGAAAGCTAAGCTAACTTTTCTCATGACTCGGCGAGTTCTCGAAGCTGCACGGTATCGGCCGTATCTTCTTGAAATATCAAAATAAGATTATTTCGTTTTGTGTTTGCTTCTTTCGTGCAGCAAAGATATGATATTTGCCAAGAGATCTCACCGGTCTCTTTGGTCTCACGTGCACCACGTACAAATTAAAACAAATCCTCGACAATAACAATAAAATAATTGAGCCAAAATCAGTTTGGGTATAGTAACTTTATTAAAGGTCCAAAAGCGTCGAGGGCTCTGGGGCAACCTTCATAAACAAAGTTTATGACAAACAATAACATTTATTACATAGTTGCGTATTAATGCACAGTCGGTTTACAGCTGGGCGGGCGCCGCCCTGGCGGCACTCCACATTTGTTTGGACACGCACACAATACATCTTTGGAGATGCAATTTCTCTTCGTTTGTTGTCTTGTTTATTACATGGATAGAGTGCAAATAACTCTATCTTTATGTGGTAGAACTATAGTTCTTTCATTGACGTACCACCACCACTTATAATACTGTCGTGAAGCAACTATTATGTTTGGATTGGAGAGGTGTGGTTGTCGGGTACGCTAGGTACACTTATAGCGAGGCGACCATCTCAATGCTCAGGAGTAGTGACTTATCTACGTACGGCTTCATTCGTCGTTCAGTTGTATGATAGGACTTCAGTCCTGTTTGAGGTTCGATATGGGAGTTTATGGGCTGCAGTGATCACTTGGCATCAGGCAGTCTGCAGGCAGCCTGCAGGCTTCTCATATAAAAAAAACTTACAGCGAGGAAATCATCGTAGTCCTCAGGAATAGTTACGTATCTGCATACGATTCAGATAGGGCTTAAGTCATGTTTGAGTCTTCTCACATAAAATAATGCTAAATTAATTTCTTCATTAAAGTTTAACTATGCCTATAACACTATGAAATAATAAATAAAATACCTAAAGCTGAAATATATTCCCCAATAATGTTTTAGCTTAGCAAAAGAGATAGTTATCTTTTATCGAACCTACAGTAGAGATTATGATAACATTTGAATGTCAATCTAAAAGCTGGATCTTTTCTAGCATTGGACAAATTTTTACACATTCACATAATAACATTATGTAGAGGCTATTTCATATTTGGTATGGCTTGCGATGCGGAGAGCTGGTGTTTAAGTAATATAACTGCAGCTTGCAGTTATATCCCCACACTGGGATTTCCCGTGACGTGAGTGCCATGGACCTTTGTTAACACGAATATATACATATGTCATAAGTTACCGATGCACCCCTAAGGAATAAGTTGGAACGTCCCATGAAGTATTTTTTATAACCTTCAAACCAGAACACAGCAACGTTTAATACTGCTGTTATAAGGAAAAGGCGCTGGCGTCTCCGAGATCAAACGACGAAGGTTTTCACCTTTGAATATTAAAAACAATTCGGTTTGCATTGCCTTTCGTGACATGCGTTCATCAGTGCAGATACAATGAGGCGGGGGTAACGCATAAAAATACAATGGCCCCCGAGCCCCGCGGAAGGACAGCAACGGGCGCCTGTTTCGTCCCTGTTCTAAAATGGAATAAAATTTTATATCCGAACATTATACGTGACAAACGACGCGAACGACGCGACTATTCTCCTTCAAGGAATACTTAAAGCTTTGTAACTGCCTGTTCACGTCCTCCGATTTTGTGCAATAACGTTTGAACATTACTTCGACTTTATCACAATAACCGAGGTGTCGACTTGTGTATATTATTTTTGTTTTTGGTTTGATTCTCGACCAAGCGGATTTTTTTTATAATAAACGACTTTTACACTCATAGTTGCATAATAGGAGTTGTCCAGTGTCGTGGGTGCCATGGATATGCACAAACACAACTACACAAACACCCAAACATAGAACAGAAATATAAATTCAAGATTTAGATATGTGGCCGGTCGGACATCGAACACGGAACCATCTGCATATCAGTCCGGTAACGCGGTGCCACGCGGGTCGTCAATTTGGGAACACTGTAATTGGTGTTTCGTGGTTCGGAGGTACCACCATGACACCTATCTCTGACTTATAACGGTACTGTTAAAAGATGCTGTGTTTTAGGTTGATGGGTGTGGTAAGGGAGACATACATGCGACGTTACAATTCAATCCTCAGGGGTAGCATCGCATCTGTGGTAAATTTCCGGTAGGACTTCAATTCTATTTGGGATTGATTACAGATATACACGGGCGGTAGTGTCCACTTACCATCAGTTGGACTACATGCCCGTTTTTACTTCTAAGCAAAAGCTTAAAAAAGCAACTACGATTGGAAACAACAGGAAGTGTAACACTATATAAAAATACAAGTAACGTTTTCTCAGTACGAAAATTAATTTCGAACTTATAGTTTGTAGAATGTCACCCCGCTATAGACGCAGACAAAAAGATTAATCAAATCCACTAGTGGACATGTGTCAAAATGAGGGTTAAAAGGGGTCCGTTTTTATCGGTCGATTAGAAATGTGTCAGTTATCATTTTAACTGACATTTTATTCACTGTCTATCTAATAAACTAATACAACACTAAACCAACGAGTCAAGATATGATCATGTAATCAGAAAAAAATATAACTATATAAATATACAAATCTTCACATTATTAATCCTTCAAATTAAAAATGTCAAAAACACTAAAGCATATTTGCACATGCCGGAATTTGTTTACAAATTTTCAACAATTCATCAAGTCAGTTCGTGTATCCAGGTTAAAAAGAAATCTTTAACCGTTTTAGGCGTATGAATATTCAAGATTTAGTTTCGGGCCGGAGTCCCGAGGATGGGTCCGTAGCGGACTAAGTGGTCCGCGATCGTTAGCGACGATCGCCCTTGAGGGTGCAGTTACGGCGTCGGTTACGTATCTTGTTAAGCCGTTAAAAATTTTGCTACATGTAATTTTATACGGCGAATTTTACCATAATACTTAAACAAAACTTAAGTTCTATCTAATGTTGTATGTAGATACGTTACTGCTTCTAACTAAGGTCTAAGACAATCACCTGGTTGTGTCTGGCAACCGGACCTTTATAACCGAAATACAAAAACTGCTTCACGGCGGTTATGAGGGCGG
>DWKL01002753.1:0-12306 GCA_018249415.1 Phareas burnsi | reverse complement strand
CTTCACGGCAGATTATGAGGGCGGCGGTGATACCTCCTAGGACAAATTATAGCTCTACTACCTATAATACCTGTAAATTGTTTGGTTACATAGGTAATTCAGGCCGACATTTTCCTAAAAATATGCGTTTCTTGATACAAATATCCAATGGGTGATGCTACGTGTCCTTATGAAAACATTAAATATGTATAGATATATTCTAACAATTTATTTGAAACTGCATAGGTGAATTGCGTCACACAGGGGTATGCGTGTGGGGCCAATTAAATGGAGTAATGGTGACACGACAGCGGTCACGTTTTGAAAGGTTTTATATCAACCAATAATGGAATGCGCACATTTTACTACATCATGAAGTTAGATTGAAACGCGCATAGCCCTGCGCCCTGCGTCGGTCGTAACTGATCAATGAAGTTAGCAACGCCGGTTGCGGTCTAGAATCGGATGGGTGACCGCTAGTGGCTAAATTTCATACGCGCTTTCGTGCTTCCGAGGGCACATAAAGCTGTCGCGGGCGTTATCATTGGATAGCAGTCGTTAAACCTTCTCAGAGGCTTTGAAGGCAGTTTAAAAACATTTGACACAAGTTTAGCCACTAACTTCTATTTCCACCAATCCGAATTGGCGCAGCTTGGTGGAGTATACTCTGGAGCATACTCTACCTAGAAGCCCTAGGGCTTCCCGAGTTATGGGGAGAAACCCGTGGCCAGCAGTGGGATATAAAAAGGGTTGGAGCCAGCCAGCCAAAGTTAGAATAAAATCTCCTTGTTGCCTTGTTGGGTACAAGTCTCGTCGAAACTAGACAGTTACGATAAACTGCAAAGCTTTGAAAAGTTATATATGAAACCTGAGAGTTCTCTGTGATCTGTTTAACTTCATTATTACCAAATGTTTAAGCCAATGACTACCTCTAAATACAATGTATTACAATGAGTTCTGACCTTTTTAATGAGCTAAACAGGGATTTACGTTGTATTTTAAGAAAAAAAAACTTTTTTGACATTTTTTTTTTTTTTTGTTATAATAAACCTAATAGTAAAGCTGACGAACCACCTGATGGAAAGTGGTCACTGTTGCCTATGGGCATTTGCAACACCAGAGGAGTCGCCAATGCCGGCTTTGAAGGAGAGCTCTTTTTGCACCTTTCCTGAAGACCCCAGATCCCAAAGCGCACCGAGTATACCTCAGGAGGAAGTTCGTTCGACATCTTGCACGAACGCGGTAAAAAGGAACGCACAAACCTTAGATAATTATTAGATATTTTTTAGACCTTTCGGTTAATTTCTAAAGTGGCAGTTTTACTATTAAGTGATATGTTTTATAAAGTATTTTAACTAAATGATTGCTTGTTAATTATACCAAGAGAAATGTACGGTTTTTATTAAATTGGAATTAGATATTGGAAATTGGAATTAGAGATTTTCATTTTTGTTGGAGAGGTACGGTTGACGGGCACATTTACAGCGATGCGACTATCTTAGTCCTCAGGAGTCGTAACGCATCTGCGTGCCACCTTAGTTGAGATTTCAGTCTTGTTTGAGGTTGGATATGGGTGTTCATGGGATGCAGTGACCACTTAACATCAGGCGACCTGTCCGCTTGTTTGTTAATTCATATAAAAAATAAACCTTTTAAAATCTTATAACGCTAGGTAAAATAATTTATTATGCTACTCTTAGAGTTATATTTAATTATTCATACCCTCAAAGCAGTTACATCACGGTTCTAGCGTGGTTTAGTGTAGTGGGTAGTTTCCCTTATTAAGCCTTTGCTGACAAGCTAAATCAAATGATTGATGGGGGCCATAACAAAAACTCTACGGTGCGTTCGCTACCGCTGTGACGTTGCAGTACAAATTGGTCTGGATCGGAGATTTATCTCTACCGATATTCGTTTAAGAGCGCTATCGGTAATAAATATAGAGTATGGGGAATGATAGATATGCAAACGTCCAAAATAATAATAGTAATAATCATCATCATCAACGCTTTCCTACGATGATGTCACGAGGTTTTCCTTCACCTTTAAAACAAGTGATAATGAATTTCTAATACGCACATAACTTTGAAAATACAGAGGTGCATGCGGGATTTGACTCCTGGACATCCAGTGTAAGAGGCGGGCATCTTAATCACTAATATTACATAAATAATAATGTACGTTTTGTATATTTTGAAATATATACATCTAATGGAGCGTCAGATGAACAGAAAGAGAGAGCAATATCGTCACATAAAGACGACAGATTGAAGTAAATCCTTTGATTCTCCCTCTTTGATTAATCTCTGATTTTGGTAAATTTATACTAATTAAACGACATCTATCCTTATAGCTGATTAACAGACATTTTCTGAATTGACTCTCCAAAACATGTTACACATTTTTTTTAATATTATAGGATAGAAAAATAATGCTTATGAGTTAAAAAATATTGCTTATGAATTAAAATGCTGGGATAAATGAAGTCTCTGAGCATTTCGTGGGCCAATGAAATGAGAAAATGGCGATTCGCAGCGTTCTAAATTAAAAATATTCCTTTCTCGCTATTTTAAACTACGATGACGCGCTTTTCGAGCTAGTGAGACGAAAATGACATTAATTTCTGCATTCAGACTCCGATTAATAATCACATTGTGAATATTGTTGTATCTTCTGCTTATTTATATTTATCTATTGCTTATTTGGCTACCGGTGTGGCGCGGTGGTAACTATATCGCTCTGACACGTAAAGGATTCCGCGTTCTATGTCCAGCCGAGCAGACATGTTAATGATGATTTTAGATTTGGATGTTTATTTACGTATACACTTGCACGGCACTCACGGCAAAAAGAATCCCAAAATGGAGGAGTGTAAAAAGCGTATTTTTTTCATTTATCCTTTAGTTATAAAAATATAGTAGTTACATATAGATATAAATTGGAGTTACAATACTTGAGGTTACACGTTTAGTGTTTTTAATGCAAAATAATTTTATGCATTTTATTTTTTAAACATTGTTTAATAAAACCATTTCATGTTTCAGGCTACTTATTTGACTTGAGATATGTCCGGAGATCTGAGGAGACTGCGCCACCGGCTGACATCAGCAGTAAGTGTGATTTGGTCTATCTTGTCAGCTATTAGGAAAATAGGTCTAATGTTAATTACATAAATATCCTCATATGATGCGCTTGTCCGCCAATTAACGTGTAGGCCCAGCCAATCAACGTCAAGACATAATTTGCATGCAATTTTATTTTATATCAGTGCGAGTTTACAACCTCATTGAAATAATTTGATCAATTGAAAAACTATTTGGTTATATCGTGTATGTAATTGTATACATACAGACAAAATATTTTTATCACTAAATAGAACCGTCCAATGAAGCTCTACTAAGATGCAAAGAAATAGAAATTTTTTTTAGAATATAAGTTGATATTTCATAAGGTGTACCAACCGAAACAATGCTGGCATTTGTTAAGAAATTTTGTAAACGAAAGTATGTAAACGAAGCGAAGCAAGGCTGTTGGTAATGTTTTTAAACCATTACTCGGTACATAGAAATGGTGCCTCCATAGATTCATTCTGAAATAACGAGATCAAAGATATGACATGCGAAAAATTATTGCCTTTTACTTGATGTGTGCATGATAGGCGTGTTCTGGCGTCGGGTGCCTACACTTTTATGTGTACCTCTAAATACAGCTTTACGGCAGAACAGATATTTGACTAACAATAGCTCTGTGTGAATAACAGCTTTCCATGCTGGTAGATTTCGGAAGCCATGTCCTTACTCGTATTAAAATATAACGGAAAAGGGAGAGGGATGAGAGACATCAGTAATAGAGACATTAATGAGAGGCTGATGGCGATAACGAAAATCATAGGAAAATATGAATTCGGGATACTCTGAAGAGTTGAAATATTATTCCGTAGATTCGAAATAAAAAAGCTTGTTTTCATTTGCTTTGGAAATAAACGCAAAACGCGATTTGGTTATTGTTTTAAGTTAAATAGAAATCTATTGTGCGAGCCGCGATTATATCACAAATGGATAAAATATCGTTGTGTTCTATACGCAAAATGTTATCTTCTACCTCTTTAATAGATTTATTGAAATTGTTTTGTTATTAATTGTTTTGCTATAACAATAACGGCTATTGTAGGCGACATCTAATTTGTTCCTAGGTGGTGGGAGCGTGTTATTCAAAAAGCAAAGCAAATGTTTAATTAAATTTGTAATTGGTTGCTAAGTGATTATTGTGAACCAGTATTTATGCTATGGTCTATGAAGATTTTATTTATTGTAAATATTCTATGAATGTTTTAAACGCATGCGCACGGTTTTTTTGTTACATTGTACATATTAGAAATTTTAAGTATCATGTCTTTTCATAAAATCCACTACCTTTGAGTGAAAGTCCCATCCAAATACATCCAGTTCCGTAGTTGATGATGATATACGTTATGAGTAAAGACAGCTTTGCATAAATGTCAACTCCCACGCTGGTAAGCAATCCACATGACGAAACGGTTAACACACCCATCTGACACGCAGAGGGTTCCGGGTTCGATTCCTGGCCAGGTAGAGATCTAAATGATAAATTTAGATTTTTGTTTTGGGCCTGTATATTTGTGTACTCGTCTTGTATCCGTGGCACCCAAGACACAAGGCATTCTAGTATGGGTCTATAAGTGTAGAAAGCATTTGTTTGTTTTACTACCAGCCTATACAACGTTATAAAACAATATATATTCAAAATTTTAAAACTTTTTATATTATGGTATCGACAAATTAATCTTTAAAGTGTAATATTTTAATACAATATTGTTTATATAATTTTTTTTATTTGTATAGATTTTAATTAACTTGTAAAGCGCGCAAGGTTTCGCGGCTTGTGTAGATCGAAACCGATGTACATTGTTAAATAATATCGGGCGTGGTGAGGAGCTGGATGTGTTACTGTTAGTGGCTAAATCTCATGCGTACTCATATGCTTCGAAGAGCACGTTAAGCTGTCAATGCTGATTATAATTGGATAGCAGACTTTAATCCTTGTCGAACACCTCATGAGCGCATCCACATTGCCGCAGGGTGATTGAGTGCACTTACGGCTTTCCCAACTGTGAAGAGAGACGCGTGCCCGGTAGAGTCAGAAGGCTTTTGTGCAGCCAGAACACTATTACGCACAACTTTGAGCCATGATTGCGTCATAATAATGTTTCCAATCTAATATTTATCCGCCTAATCGAACCTCATGTATAATTTGTAGATGTACTGCTAGGTTTTATCCTTTAGACTAATGTACTCTGAACATTCAGTGGCAAGTGTATTTTTTATTTAAGTGTACCGAGGCCACCTGATGTTAAATGGTCACTCCAATTTCTCATACTTTCACACATTTAACTTAGACAAAATTGAATTCATATCTGAGTTCGTACGTAGATGCGTCACTACTCTTGAGAACTAAGGCGGTCGCTTCGCTTGCAAGTGTAGCCGACGACCTTACCTCTTCGATCGAAATAAAAGAATAGATTTATGACGGCTTGTGCTGGCGACTTTGACACAATATGCAATAGCAAATGGAATGATATTTTTTTTTTGCCTTAGTTTTTTTTTAATATTGATTTCCCTTGTGTTGTAGCAAAGTTTTGCTCGGGTTTATTTTTAATTGCATTATTTGCATAATTATATTTAGGACATCAATGATGCAAGTGTGTCCTGTATTTTTTGGCTGCGCGAATCTAAACTTTGCTCTAATTTAGCATCTAAGAAATGCTGGCACTTTTGCAATTGAAAATATTTTTTAATATGTTGTATAAACATAAAAGATGATTTTATAAATTTGTTTTTTCAAAAATAAGTTTGACTTCTGAATGAATTCGTAATGTTGTACATTTATATCCGTTTTGTATATAAATGTATAACATTTCGTATTTGTGGAGGATTACGATAGATGAATTACGATAATTTATTCATCATCATAGTTAGCAACCCATTAATGTCCCATTGCTGGGCACGGGTCTCCTTCCAGAATGAGAAGAGTTAGGCCATAGTCCACTACGCTGGCCAAGTGCGGATTAGTAGACTTCACACACCTTCGAGAACATTACATAACAACTCTCAGATGTGTGGGTTTTCTCACGCGTTTTCCTTCACCGTTCAAGCAAGTGATCATTAATTTCTCAAAATCTGTTCAAAAAAGGAACGTTATAGAAAATTTGAAATCCTTTTTTAAATTTTTGACAGACACTCCTTATCAAATCCACTTTGTTCCTGTACATCCAATATAATCTAAATAGTTGCAAAAATAAATAAAGATGAAGAAAATATGCGGAGCTTGTGTATTTTTTACGCCGTATTATTCATTGGAGCTGGCGTATTTCGCATAAAGAGTTTTGCTTGAATACCCTATTATTCTGCGAATATCCGTTTGCTTTTCACAGCATCGCCGTTTCGTTCATTTTTAACTCCCAATACGACTTTGCTATTGATAACTTGGGTATTATGACTTGTTTGTTATATGTACCTACTTTAATATGCTGAGCTGGTACACTTTATGTATTTTATCTAAGATGTCTGTATAATCATTGATGGCATTATGCATTTCCTAAATTCAATAAAATCTTATGTTTATTTAATTTAGCATTAATAATTGCAATAAGAGAGTTGATAGAAGAAAAATATGATAGTTTTAGAAATGGATAGTAGGAACATCATTGCGACAATGGTATTCATCTTTCATATTTATAGCATTCATATAGTTTCAAACAAACTTTATACTTTTGTTAAATCTTAATCGATATGTGGGGAAAGTGATCAATTTTATTTAGTCAATAAGTTGTTATCGTCAAGTGATATGAATTTCACATTCTACTTCGACCGTCCTGTAAAATTCCTGTAAAATTCCGAGCATGCACATCTATATTCGAAGTTATGTGCACATATGTTGGGAATAAATGATCATTTACTTTGTAGAAAACATTGTAAGGGAATCAAAGGGTCTGAGAATTCTCTGTAATGTTTTTACAGAGGTATGAAGTCTACCCATCTGATTTTGGGAGATTGGCTAAAGATGGAATGTCTCATGTGACTTACTATACCCTTGAAACTGGAACAACCATAGCATCGCTAAAGTAGAGGTAGTGTGGTGTTGGTACCAGTTGGTAGTCACTCGAATCACTGAGAGGCCATTTGTGTCTGATGGTATCTGCAAACACACTCTTCAAACCATCAGCTCAGGAGTTACAGGTTAGCTACTAATCCGTATCTCTATCCACCAATCCACATAAAAGCCACCTGGTAGAGTATGCCTAAGGCCCGCCGTAGTTATGAGGTAGACCCGTGTGCAGCAATTAGGCTGCAGCCATTAATTACTGGGAAAGTAAAAAGTTATCGTTTACAAAGGTGTGCAACGTCAAGCGCAGACTGCCTTGATCGTGAGCGGCGTCGCGTTGGCGATCTTGGTGCTCATCCTCATCATCATCTGTCGGGGGAAGCTCTCCTGGAGATACTTCAAACAAAAGTTCCAGCCTGCTAAGGTAATGCTGTTTAATGAATTTCCTACTGAGGTATTGCCGTGAAGGGGATGATGTGGGGCTTTTCAAATGGTCAAAACGATCTGCCATCAAAGATGCCGATCCATTGGCGACTTCTGTGGAATTGCATGGGTACGCAGGCGACGTGGACAATTGTGCATCAAGTGGCCCGTCAGCCTAATAGTTAGTTTAAGTTAAAAATAATATTAACTAGATAGACAATCGTGGCAGTAAATATGTAGAAAAATAATAAGTTTAATAATAATATATTTAATTTTAAAGTAATTTTTTATACAAATATGACATACTTATTATCAAATGTAACTTACTTATCATTTTCCGTAAAAAATTGTCTTTAAAAATGGCGATAATTAACATGATATATAGTAAATTTCTTTTTAAGACATATGCAAAGTCATATATGTGATGTTTAATAGTAAAGAGTGAATTAGGCTTTTAATAGTTAATTGACTTAAAATAAGCTTCTGTGGCGTTGGTTCTTAAACACGTTTCTTTTCGTAAATCGTGTAATGAGGATAATCATTTACTTGCAGATTTGATTAGAGTGAAAGTTTAACTATAGTTATGTTGGGTCTCGGATCGTTAGTTGCTAATCTAATGTATTTAATGTCTGTCTTAATTAGTCCATAATGGGAGCTCACTGCCTCAGTAATATGCGTCAAGGAAGGTCTTTAGATTTTATGCAGCAGAGTATAAATTATTATTTCACCGTCACAAAGTAGGGTAAAGCTAACGTTGGAAAAGGAATATTTTATCTTAGCACTTCCTTGTGAAATATCTCATTTGAAGCCTTCGAATTTGTTGCCATCAATGAGATTATAATCATGTGCATTTACCCTGGAGTAGTTTAAAAAAAGTTTTTCATTAATTGTTAATATGAGAAGAGTAGCAAAGAAGCGTGCAGGTCACCTGATGTTAAGTGGTCAGTAAAGCCTAAGAAACTCCCATCTTACCTCAAACTGGACTGAAGTTTTAGCTGATTGTACGTAGGTGCATTACTACGCCTGAGGACCACAAAACACCACCTCTCCAACCGAAACGCAATAATAGCTTCACTGTGGATTGTGAGAGCTGAGGTACCTCCCGGGGCGAATTATAGTTTAATTATTTATTTATTTCTTGACATAACAACAGCAAAATATTTACAAATTCTTAATATAAAACATAGACCAGTATGCATGCCAACATGCAGTTCCACTATTAACTTTGCCGTTACCATTCCATAAGTGTATAAATTCGGTATAGAAAGCGTTTGTGAGACCATCAATTTGATGATGCTGACTGACCATGAGAGCATGATTTTCTGTGAATTTCGGAGCAGTTTGGGTACACTGTATTAGCCCGCATTAGATACAACTTTTCTTTGATTACAGATCGGTTGTACCTGTCCATGGAATACAGCGGTCGCTTAAACTGCGGTGGTCTACATCAGATAAGCCACTGTCTGTAGATAATTAAAATGGTGCTTAATCGTATTTTCAGAATCGTGTGAAGCAATACCCCACGGACCTGACGCATCACAACCCTCACGCAGAAATGCCGAAGCCCAAACACGAGTTGAAGTTAGAAATAAGAAACCCAGAACCACCGAAACGGAACCAACAGCCGCTGAACGTGAAGGATTTGGAAACGAGAACCTCACAAACCGACAGGAGCCAAGGCGCGACCACGCCTAAAACGATCAGCACAGCCATAAGCAACCGGCATCCAGCTGAAGATACGACTTTGGATTTCTCATACGATAACATGGGGATGAATGTGACCCCGCCGGAACAACCTGCCGCTAGTCACAAATTCTGAGACCCAGCCGTGACCTTCGGCGAGACAATAGTGATTTACTTTCATGGAGTTTGACTTAATTGTAATTCCTGTCTCGGTCAATGTACATCCTCGCTATTTAAATGTGTCAAACTTCCACGCAGTTTTAATAAGTTTTGTATAATGTAAAATTTAAAATACCGCGGTCATTTATTCTTAACTTTGTTATAAGTATTTTCTATTCTACTTTTACAATAATAATACCTTCAGTAACTGGTCAGTATCATCATATTTAAATGATATCTGTAATCAAGCTATCGTTTTAGTGATAGAGAAAAGTTGTGGCCTCGTACACTAATAATGAGTCGATGTAGGTTTTCGAAAGTCGCTTCATGCACTGAACTGTGGTCACCACTTCTAAATTTTGATCTATACACCCTGTTTGCATTATCATGCACAATATATTCCATATTGTGCATGGTAACGCAAACTGGTATAATTAAGGAAACCGCATAAAATAGCATTTAGTCTCGTTTGGTTTCAAAGATGTAACACCAGCAAAATTTAATTTCGATAAATAATACGCAATTAAGGAATAAAATAAAGGTATTATTTAATAGACTGTGCAATACCATGTGCAAACATAAAGATAGCGATAGTCGTAGCCGCAGACGAAATAACCAAATTAACTCCTAATAGCCTCGCGCGGTATGATTATATAAAGGTAGGTTCGCTGGTCTGTTTACATATAAGCTGGTTGAACGCTGACTGTACTGACTGACCAAACTGTATGGACGACTGACTGTACGCTTATTGGCTTGGATTAGCGTGCAGTGTGTATCCTGCCATGTTAAGTATGAAGTCTGTTTGTTTTAAAGTCACGACGCTTGGCGGGCGAATGGAAATCAGTGCCGTTGCTCATTCGGTTCTGATCCAACAAACGAACGATGACCTTTTTATAGGCAAATTATATTTATTGATGTCGCACCGAATATTTTGTAAAGCTCGGAAGGGTCGATCATCGGTTTAAAAATAATTTTGTGTCCGTTCACAAAAAAAAAAAATGTGAATCGCCACAAAACTCTTACAAGAATGACTTTATCTTATAACAATTATAGTATATACTATGGATATTTTCAAAATGTATTACGATAGCGATTGGCCCACCGGTCGTTATTGTTATTAAAACGAACGACCCACTTAATTACCGAGTGATGAGCGTATTAATTGTTATTTATATTGTTTGTATATATGGATGTAGAGGAATTTTTAACGATCGATTTATTACTCATTAAATTAACGTCATAAGTCATGTATGTAAGTTAAAAGTAATCCACATAAAGTTCTATACATATCTACTTAGGGTAAAAATTAGTTACAGGGCAGTTGCTAAAGCCTAAGCATAATAAAATCAGGTACCAAATGTAAAATAATATCTCTAAGGATGAGAATTCCGTAAGAATAATATCCCTAAAGATATTTTTTAGAAGTTGAATAACAAATTAATCGTGTGCCGATAGAAATTAGCTTCGTTATGAACGCACCCTATGAACGTCCCATGATGCATAACTATATACAAGTGTTTTTTGATAGACCAATTACGAGACTGTAGATTTCGCTTGGTTCATAATTGAATATTGCCTTTACCTACGTGCTTTGTCTATCTAGACACTCGAGTTTAGTGTTAATTACTAAATGGTAGGTAATTTGCAACATCGCTAATAGATTTACGTTTATTCTGAAACTGTTGATAAGTTCATTAAGTAGATATATGTTTAGCTGACGCTTACCTAAATAAAGTTTATTCAGATGAGCGATGGTATTTCGACATAGATAATTTATGAGATCTATCCACAGATTAAAACTAAAACTTTACAATAGTAATCATCGTGTTTATAAAAAAATCGGCTCTTTATTGAGTCGTAAAAGGATGTTAAATAGTTATTTATAAACAGTTTATATGCTGAACATATAGCTAATAAGCGTTTAATTAAAGGTTTCATAAACCTAATTGGTGTTTTAAAACAAAAATTATTTTAAGAAGCCGTCATAAGTATTTTTGTCTATGCTCTGTAGTAGGCATGTAAGCATAGATTCTAAATATATGATTACCAAATGCAAGATAACAAATGCAAAGCATCTGCGTGCATGCCCATTTGCATATATATTTTTTAAATGTAGGTGACATTGAACGTTTCGAATGATTTTGTGATTTGACTTCTGAGTGACATCTTCACCACATCTATCCACTCCGTCGCCTCCGCTAAGGCTATTTATAACCGATTATAGTAATGTTAAACACTTCAGTGTACGAAGGTTATTCTGAGCAACCTTAATGGATCTTAAGGAATCTCAGATCAAATTGCATGGTAACAGTCCTCAAAAGTAGATGTATTGATATCTATCGCCCTCTCAGTTAGGACTTTGGTTCTGTTTAGGATTGGTAACAGATGTTCATGAACGGCAGTGTCCACTTATCAGATGGATTGCGTGGTCGTTGGATTTAGTGGCATTTTCGTGGCCTGCAGTGACTACGTACCATCAGACAATTCCATTTATGTCTGCTACTTCTATCAAACTATGTAACGAAATAAGTCAACGCTACACAATTGAACATTAGCTGCGAGGTTCTAGTGGAACAGACAAGGTTGTTTTAATACCGTAAAAAGTAAAATGAATTCTTATTTTCCCGGAAATATCATTTACAAGCATCTAGTTAGTGTTTTTACAGTTTCGATTTCAATTTTAATTAAAGTTAAAGGAATTGCCTTCGAGGCAACTCCAGATATACGTATCGGAAATTATTTTCCGTTGCAGATAAATGTTTCTAGTTTAGAAACGAGCTTAATGAACTTTTCAACAGCGGATACCATTTTAGATTTAAATATTTTACACACACAACACATTAAAAATAAGTGTATTATTCTGTTTTAATTAAATTAAATAAATCTTTGTGTATATTTAATATTGTTTTGTATTATAATAAGCGTGTTCATCACAGAACA
>DWKL01002752.1:0-12307 GCA_018249415.1 Phareas burnsi | reverse complement strand
TATCATACATATCACAAAGATGATCTTATAGAAACATGTAAATGTTTCATGTTATTTTTTATATTTGAAGAGTAGTAAATAAGCGTGCAGGTCACCCGATGTTAAGTGGTCTCTGCAGCCCATGTACACCCACATCTAAAGTCAAAACTGAAATTCCATTTGAGGTCGTGCGTAGATGCGTCAATAGCCTGAGGAACAAGATGGTCGCCTCGCTGTAAGTGTGCCGGTAACCTCTCCAACCGAAACACAAAAACTGCTCCACGGCAAATGATGAGAGCGGCGGTAGTACCTCCCGGGCGAACTATATATAGTTCTACCACTTATCATATCTATAAATAATATATATTTTCCTGCCTAATTCTCGTCTTTTTAGTTACAGATCGATGATTGCAATAATATCGCAAATTGACGTTGTTCAGGTTTAGAAATTAAAAGGGCATTTGTTCCAATTAACACTAAAACATTTCCAAAGCTCCACGTGAACCATACAAATTGCAGTATTAAGTAATAACTTTTGCAAGCGACCAAGCGTAAGCGAATACAAGATTGGTTTCACTTGCGACGCAAGTTATTTGTGGACTAAAATCACATAATATCAATGTTAATACGTATGTTGATACTATATTTCGCAGTGCGTGTGCTAAATAGATATCAAGTTTATGCGAATTAAAGTTTAAAGCAACCGAATATTGTGATTCCTTGTACTGATTTTTATCTTTAAATATAATAATAATAACACAATAATAATGGTTTGGAAAAATTCAATATTGACCACGTTGTAGATGACGAGAATGCAGTTGGGGAACGGAAAAATAAAAGGTTTGCACTTCACTAGCTTTGCTTTTTTATTGCATAAAAATAGCTAAGGAGCGTATAATAAACTTAATGGTAGTGGTGACTGCTGCCGAAGGACATCAGCAATTGACCCCAAATAGGATTACATTTTTATCACAGGTCGACCACAGGTTCCTTACATTTCAAGAATAACAAACGAGCTTACAGGCCACCTAATATAAAATGTCACTGTTTTCCATAGACACCAGACATATGACGCAAATGCGTCACTACTCTTGAAGACTGAGATGGTCACCTCGTTTTTAAGTGTACCTGACAACGGCATTTCTCGAACCGAAACACGAGAATTGCTTCACAGCGGATTGTGAGGGCGGCGGTGGTACCTTCACGGTTCAACTCACCGTTATTTAATAGGTCTAAACTTAGTTAACACACTTTAGTGAACACAAACACGGCTTTAAACGCGTGTACCACCTCATTCTCTAAATCCTACCTCCGGATAAAAAGTAATTTGTTTCTTCCGACATTTCCTTCAACTTCCCGTAACTCTCATTAATCTATCGCCAACTCTTTAACGTATCACTGCTGGGCACTTAGTACCCAATCAGAAGAACTAATCTATCACGCTACCAAGTGCGTGTTACTGCAATGGAGAAATCGCAGACATGCATTTGTGCTCATTCTCCTTTCCTTAAACGTTGAAACCCGCTATAACACAAAAAATTTGACGTCTTGAATTCGAACTTCAGTTATGGGAGACGGAAATCCTATCACTTATCTCTCTCTCGTGGGTTCTTTGTTACGATATACGATACATATATATATACAAGACCGAGCATTTCTCTTCATGTATAAACATCTTTAGAGATAACAAAGGAAGAGCAATAATGCCATTGCGACACAATGACTTAAAAAATGCGCGCACATCTGTCTTAATCGGTCAAAAAGATGTGGGTAATTACTGAGTCAGCTCGCGAAGCCACGACAACGTAGGAACGTTCAGTTCAGTCGACTAAAAGGAACTCGTGCCAATGAACTTTCTTTGGCTCCGTATTGCGATGAGGGCACTGCTGTTTTAGTTTTTACGCAACACAAATACTCACAAGAACCACGCTTATTTGCCCTTGAAACTGTTCTATTAATATATTACGTAGTAGCAAAAATGTTAGTAAGTAATGCGTGACCATTTGTATAAACAGAACTGTATACGATTATCATAGACGAAGCCGAATTTACAGATTATTAAGTAGCAACTTATACGAGATTGACTTTAAAAATATCAAACAACCCACACTAAATAAAATTTTGTGAGCCACAAACATTTTAGGCTACGTTTATTTCCATTATGAATGAGGATAATAATTAGAATAAAACATTTGGCCAATGTGTAGGATGAGATTCCGCGGTTGTGGACGAGTAATTCGGTGAACTTGGATCTGTTACTAAAAGTAGGTGCACTGGGAACACGTTTCAGTATAATTGAAAAACACTAATTATTACTTCTATTTCGTTATATTTTATGAATAGAAGAGCTTTCACGGTGACGGATATGTGATGTGCCTAGTACAAAAGATATATTTTTCGTTTCAAGCATTGGAACAGCATGGTGGGGGTGTTCTAGGCCTTCCCCAGTTGTAGGAAGGGACCCCCTTCCCCGGTTGTGGGAAGAGACCCGTGTCCAGCAGCGGAACATAAAAAGCGTTGAAGCCAATCATAGAATGAAGTTTGTGACCAGTTTTAAAGGTGGTGGAACTCTTTGACGGCGGTATTAAACCCACACCTATTTTGCTTTGTAACAGCGGTGTAAGGTATGGTGAAGCCGATTCATTGTCTCGAGGCTTTAGAGGTATGTTGTATAAGTATGGAGTTGGTTAAAGATGTCAATAACCACTTAATATCACAGGGCTGCATGCTTTTTGCATCTTCTATAACATAAAAAAATATATCCTCTCAGTGATTAAGTATGACAATTAACTACCTTTCTACGCAACAAAGAACAAGCGTCTTTAAGTGAAATGTAACAGTAAGTGTGCAGCATTGGTATGGTCGCTACCGTTACTTTCCCATTTTTACATAACGATCAACATTGCGATAACGTTAATGCTTTGTTTGTAGAATACGTTATCGACACGCTGTAAACGTGAATAAATATAATTTTAAATTATGATAGAAAAACAACAGCTAATAAGTTTACTGAATATCTATGGTTGTACTCTACACGTACGTACGTACCTAATAATTAAAATCTTAAACTCAATAATCACAATACACGAAAAAAAAAAATTTAACTGTTTAACTCAACATAAAAATCAATAGTTCTTTCAGAGTTGAAGAACAGTTGCCAAAAAGATTGTCAGTGCGTTTAAAATGTAAACACGGAACTTATAATCGAACGTTGCGCAATCAGGTTACAAACTGTTCTTTGTTTATAAACACGAAACGGGGATAATTCGTGTATGTATTCGCTATATCGCATATTTAATTCGCGGACGGACGAGGGAGGAAGACCGCAGACGCGTGGCGTCGCGTCGTTTGCCATTTGTGCGCAGTACGGTAATCTATTATCAGCGACTCGGCACACTTCGCGGCCGTGCACGAGGCGGTAGACTACACGTGTTAATATGTCAAAGCTAGCTCCTGTTACTAATTAATTGCGTAATTATAACTATTGCGTGTACCGCTCCGTATGAAGCGCTAGTTATACCATTATGCGAATAGAAATAGTTGTCCCTTACGCGTGGCTGGTAAGGCGCTTTGTTCGATGCGGAAATACCATCGTAAAGGTTTTTTCGGGCGCACAGCTCCGATACCCGTACTGCTATATTCTACGCTGAATGTTGGATGGCAATTCAGGAAAGGATATATATAAAAATGCCCATTGGGTCTGTTAATTAAGTGAACTGAACTGAACTCCAACATTTTACAATCTTGATTTGATAAATCAGTAATGTTTAAATGAAAATTTTAACTCGGCTACCAAATTAGTATTGCTTCTCTTACACCTTTTTCTATTTAAATGTTGTTGTGGCCATATTTAGAATTAGCTTTGATGTAAATTGAAACAAGATTTAATACTCTTCCCGTGGTCTCCTACTTCCCCGTCCAGGATGTTTATTATTTAGTTGGTAACTGGGCTGCAAATCACAATCCAATTTATCGTAATGATGTCTGCTAATGTTCACTTTATGTGCACGTTTATTTACATAATACGAATATAAATGGTTTATCACCTACTGATACGAGCAGTACATGACTCTTGAAACTGTGACTAATGAATGATATAAAGGTTAGTGGGCCAGCACCGTGGCACCGACCAGCAAAGGGCAAATCAAGCGCGTGGCGTTGTAACGTTGTTTAAAACCAGATATCCTTTTTGTCCACTATTTGCATTGGAACATTCTGGTTAATACATTGCGACTATTCCTATGATTTTATCAACACAATATAGGTGTCAGTGTACCAACCATGTTTGTGTTACAATAATTACAATGGTTATGTTTTGATAGAATCGATATTTAATTTTAATTATATACATATATTTCACTCGGGAGAAAGCGCATATCTTATTCGGCACTGGAAATAATTTCGTTTCAATAAAAGCAACATATTTATACATTCATAAAAATATTTAAAATACAAGAGTACAATCTCTGTCACTTTTTACTTTATGTATGTAAGAAGATAAGATAATAGTAATCCATAAGATCAAAAAATGTATCATTGCTCCACATTAATTCAGAAACGGCAAACTTCGCATTGGCACTAATAGCCAGCCATGGTTAACATTAAGCAAGGTTTGTGTTTTTTTGTTTGACAAATTTTAGGTAATTTGCGGAGTTACAGTGCGGAGTTACAGATTAGTGGAGTAGCTCGCGGCAGGTCCTGCTCTGTGGTGGGTAGGGACAGATAAGGCACGCAGTGTCTGCGTGATGGATATATCCATTTGTATTCTAATCTCTCAGACTCAAGTCTTCATTTTAATTAAGCCAGGTAAATGCGAAGCGATCATTTCCAAAACATTTGTGACAATTTAAAAGTGATAGAACATCGCCTCGACGACGAACGCACAATCACTACACCTATTTTTGCTTTACAACAGTAATTTTAAATGCCAGGAATATTTTGTTCTGGTCTGGAAGATATGGTAAGGGAGACACTTGAACAGATCGTTTACAACTTAGAGGAAACAACGCATTAGCTACCAAGCTTAAGTAAGATTTCAATTCTATTTGGAGTTGATTACATGGTCAATGGGCAGCACGGACCATTGACCATGCTCCAGAAGACAGCAAACTCGTTTGCTACTTTCATGCTATATATAAAAATTAAATAAACATTTACGGAATTACGGTTTTTGTGAATGTGAGAATGTTTTTAATTCTCCGTTTTTGTACTACTTATAACTAACTAACTACGTATTAAATGTAGACGTTTTTATAACATCAAATATTGGAGGAAGCTTTTGACCTTGCTTGAAATCAGCACTACACGCGGCCACGACAACGCGGAAGGCAGCCGCGGAGCGGTTAGGTTAGGCGGTGACTCGCCTGTCCGATGACATGTGGAGTGTGTATAAATATTTATAGAAATGGCTGAGGCGATTTTTTTAAAACGTTATCGTATAACGTTGTTTGTGAAATATAATGAATTTAAATATTATTGGTCTCCTTTTTAATAATTCTCTAAAAGTCTTTCTTCTGTATCTATTAGTAAGAAATCATAACGTATAAAAACGATACTATGGATACATTGTTATTAGTTTCGACTTTAAATATTATAATGCAAAATGTAGGTATGTTTGGTTTGATAGTCGAAGTTTTTAATTAGGCCTCATATCTCAGGGTCTTTTTTTGTACCGTCTTGTATTTGTTATCCTTAATAAGAAACAAGGAACATATATTACAAGTGCGCAAAAAGATAAAGCGGATTGAATTACTCAAGAGGGCATTGACATTTCGGTCAATAACGAGTGCGGGTTGGTAAGAGGTTGAGAAGTTGATAAAAAGCGTGGTCAGAAACGTCAGTTGGGTACAGTGTGTCACGTTGTTATCGCGGATGGATTAAGGGCAAGGCCAGTGGGTTACGGACGGCACCTAATGCTCGCTAATAACTTTACAATTTCCTGGTAATTGTTGCTGCACGGACCAGCGAATTAAACAAAGCGAACGACCAATGCGCCATTGTGTGGTAATTTCTCTGTTCCGGTTATTTGTGGCTGTAGAAGTTAGGAAAATTTCAGTTTAAAATTTTACTAATACGTTATATTGTTTGTTGGATTTATCACTATGACCGATCTTAATTTTAATAATACGACTGTCAGTTATTTGCAAATGATTATATTATCTATGGCAATTATGTTATTAAGATAACATTTATAAAAATATGTGGATAAATACTATTGCGTCTGTGTATGATAATAAAGGCTAAAAATGCATCGTATGTGACATTTCAAAATATTTTAATGATCTATATGTATTTTACAAAAATCTCTATAAGTAGCGTAAAATATGTCACGAAGACTTTATCAAACCACTTTACATTGTTTTTGACAGAGTAATGTTTAGTGCAATATTGCATTTATGATCCATGTATAGTTGATTTATTTGTTTTATTATTGCGGCTAACTTTCAATTCCAGTTTAGTTGTTTAGACTATGAAGTAGAATTGTAAACATATTTGTGATATATCCAACTTACACGAGATATTTTGAGAACTATACACTCACAACCGTTTGGTAAGTTAAAATAACGTTATTTGGAGTTTTAAACTATATTCATACAAATAAATAAAACGAAAGCATCAATAACTGCTACCTTCTACTCATGTACTTATTTCTACGTTTCCCAAACATAAAAAACGTTTTTTCAATCCATTATTTTTAATATGTAAGCTTGGAACTTAGTTTTTTCTGAGACCTCCATTAAAAGATACAGAATAGGAACATGAGTGATATAATATTTATGCAACACTTCACAGGTGAAAAGTTGAAATGTATAAAACTGTGTAAAAGTTTAAATCTTGCACGAATCTGTTCGTGCGAACTGCGAATGCTAGCTCCCTACAAATAAATTCATAAATTAACAGCATCATCGTGGCTATAATTTGCTTATGACCAAAGCACGTGGTAATGAGTTATAAGTCATTATATATAAAATAAAAGATGTCTATATACCACCTACTTAGCGGCAATTAAATGGATAACAATTGTTATTAATGATTTCTAGCAACTTGAACAAAATAGGAAAATAATATGACTCACGTATGAATACAGTTAGCTTACTTACAGTATAGAAGGAACAGACACGTCGCAGAACGTCTTTTACGCAAAATGTTTATTGATGGCAAGTGTGTATTGAGAAGTTATTTAGAGTTTAGAGATATTAGAGGAATATATGCTAAAATCAATAATACAATAAAGATAAAGAGAAACAATACAAACATATAAACACTTTTGATAAAAAATAGTTTTCTTCTAATAATAAATAGGGAACGAGTATGTTAAATTAAAGTTACTACAGGCAATGTAATGTGAATCTGAATCCCGCAATAACATCTGGAAATTTCATGAGAAACAGTTTTGGTATCATAACTTTTTAGGACTAAATGTAATGTCTCTTGTGCCTTCGAACAATAGCATTATACAATCCTTAAAATGCGTATTAAGTTAATTCTCAGTTCACAGAAGAATTTACGACGGAGATAGATATTGTCGAGAATTATCAAATATACTTAATATTTGATATAAGCGAGAATAATTGAAGCAAATATTTATATTTTTTTTATTATAAGTTTGTAAGCTTACCTCCATAACGACATAGACGTATGCGGGACTGTCCATGCAGTCGTGCATGGCCACGAGGTTTGTGTGGTGTAGCGCAGTCAGCTCGCGCAGAATCTTGATCTCTTTTACCAGGATCTCCGAGGCCTTCTGGATACCCTTCTTCGTCACCACTTTCACGGCAACAGATTGGGACGGGTTCTGTTGAGAACGAAATGAGTTTGTTTATATAATTACACAATTTTATAACAGACGTTAAACCGCATATAACTATTATCATACTGTTATATATTGGCCCTTAGTGGAATTTCATAATTTTTTTCGTTATGTTCCCCAATCACTGAGTGATCAGGGCACTGGAGTTTGCGTGCATTTGTGTCAAGTTTTTTTTACACATTTACACAATATTGTAACGACGACGACATTAAAACTGCATATAACTATTATGACACTATTATGTATAGGCCGCTAGTGTAATTTCACAATCTTTTCCGTTATGTCTCCAAATCCCCATGTGATCAGGGTACCGCAGCTTGCGTGCACCGCACTAACGACGTATGTTGTTCTCAAGAGTAGATATAAAAATATGTCATAATCTTGGGTATTACCACTTCATAATGGGCGTATTGCTTTTAAAATCCTTCGAAGTTAGTTTTCATTAAAACGGATAGACTTTCTTTCCTTAAAGTAACAACGCATAAACTGTTATTCGAAGTCCCCTGAAGCTGATTTCAATAACAATTTAATAATCGTACCTATTTCACATTTCAGAAACATGTAACCTGTTTTATTACACTACAAATTAATTTAATAATTTAGATATTTTATGATAGTTTATTTTTTAGTTTTTTTTTATTTAGTTAGTTATAAAAAATATCGCTATATATAAACGAACAATGACGTAAGTACAAAAAATGTCAAAATTGACATGTTGAATTGTTGATGTCTTTAGTTCCCGTCGTAGAAGATCTGTCTACAGAAAAATGTCTCAGAGTAGTTCTTAGAGTAGTTTTCAATAGAGATATGAACTGATATGACTAAATATACGAGCGATATTTACAATATCAAACTTATAAACGCTTCTCCTGAAAAATTGTAAAGACATAATTACGTCGTCGTTCTGTTAAATGTGCGATATATATTCATATATTTAATATGCAAGTGTTATATAGATAAATAATAAATTACGTTCCTTATAAGTTACTATACTAAATAAAAACTATATACTAATGATAAAAGTTCCGATTCGCGGAAGAGTAAATATTTTACGAAATGGTATAGGTATGTATGGTTATACTAGAAAATTAAACGAAGCACTTAGCAATCTTCGACCGGACGGCAACCGGCTGTTGGCCTCGTGCTGACGACGGATTATAAGGGCAGTGACGCAGAATGTTATTTCTGATATTTTGTTATGTTATAAAAGTGACGTAAAGTCGTCAATATAACGCTAATCTTTTAAACTACATACACAATATGTATTGGCATCAAATGTTTTGTTAGCTACCAAACAGATTTTAAATGATAATGGAATTCCTGATAGTATTTTTGCTATCCAAATATCATGAGAATCTTGTTAATACAAGACGGAATAAATGATTCATTTTCTTAGCTTCACACTAAAACACCTGTGTTGCGTACACAGAATACTAAGACCCACAACACATATGTATATCTAATTCAATTATTTAGAAATTTGCCAGGTCCAAAACCAAAATCGAGATGCCCTTTATGACAGTCCGATAAAGTTGGTCATTACGACTGTCACTGAAACTAAATTTGACAGAAAATAGATATAACCGTCATAATAACGCTTCTTAAATTATTAATACGACTTTGTTACAAATCATGACCTCAACAAAGAGTCAATTTTTGTCCTTTATGCACTAAAAGTACAGTCAATGAACTCTGCGTTTGACTCTTCTTGACTGCCATTTGTAATGTAGGTACGTATAAAACAACCACCTATCTTTTGTTATTTTGAACTAATCGATTTGCTAATGTCGAGTGTGTTAACGCGAAGCGCTAAGCATGTAACTTCTGTTTGTACCAAGGTTAAGATTATTGACATCGAATTTTGGTACAACAACGTTGTTATGATTTAATTAGTTGTTAACATTATTAGGAACGTATGCCTTTTTTTATAAAAAAAAAGTGAGTATTTCAGAAATATATTGACTTTGTACATGTACATAATAAAGCATTTATTAAGATATAGGTATAAAATGTAATAGAAGTTAAGTAAATATGTTAAAAACATCTTAAACATTTTAGAGCTAATCTGCATTTGTTTTGGATTTCCAAAAAACAAAGACCGGTGCTGTAACAGTTACTACGTCAGATCACGTGTTTGGTAAACAGTTAAAATTTAATGGGCGGTAATGAAGTTGGCAATATTTTTACTGTATAAATAAAGGTAATTATACCAAAATGGAATGAAGTAGTAATTCTGTAAGCCGTATCTACGGCTACGGCTAATCTTTTATTATGTTATTGTTTAAACGTGAAACCAGTTTTCCGAGATAGTCGTAAACAAATTGGCCTCGAAAAATTAGCGAACTGATTTTGCACGGCTGAAGCGTCTCAAATAGGAGGAAGGCCTTAATATGATTACTCTGTGCTACACTTTTGGTCTTTAACTTCAATTATTGTTCTTAAAGATACTCGCACTAGAACCAATACGTAGTTTAGGACGACAGGCGAAATGAAAGGTCGTCGCAAAGTAGCATATATGGAACAAGTGCACAAAGTTTAATTGTCTTGTGTAAAATGATAATGTACGTGCACAATGCGTTGCATAAGGCCGTCTCAGGTGGGCGAGTGGGTGCGCAAGGTCTACGTGTCTTCAATCTCATCGCAATCGCGTGCGGACTTGCAATTGGGTGGATGTCTATTTGAAACGTTATAGATCATATGAGAATATATTTTTTAGGATTCCGTACCTCAAAGGGAAACAATAAATCCTTATAGGAACGCTTCGTTGTCTATCTGTCTGTCTGTCAAGACCCCTTTTCTCACGAACGCGTGGAGGTCGAAATTAATATCAAAAACTCAAGTCTGCAATCCCTTGGAGTTGTAACAAAATCAAGCTTTTAAATGAACGCAATCAAAAGACAGGCGTTTATACCGCATATTTTGACGACCGCAAGGGAATCAAAACCTATAGGGTACCTCCCGTTGACCTAGTCACGAAATTTAGCAAGAAACCATGTCTTGTAGCATAAGTAGAGAGAAAAATCCGAAAATCGTAAATTTGTAGTTATATCACTTTTTTTTTATCCAATTACTAACAAATCTCTACGGAACCCTCGGTACGCCTGTTCGAGCCGCACTTGGCCAGCTTTTATTTTTATTCTATCATTCTGTTCACATATTTACAGTCGTTATAACCACTCAATCAAAATAGGCTGAAATAAGACATGTTGTTAACCGTTGCATTTTTGCCGACAATGTATTTAGACTTGAAAGTTTAGACACTAATCCAATCCCTAGATTAAACGCACTGGAATGAAAAATGCATACATACAATCCAACCCTTGGAATATAACTCTCTATATTGAAATTAAAACACTGTTCCATACATTTTATTAGCAATCTACCACCCTACTGGGTTGCTACAGTGTAATTCCACGGGATTCACAAAACGATCCAATTAGGTACCAATTATTTTATATTTCTTAATTTGAATACGTTAAAATTCAAGACAAATTATTTATTTATTGCAAAACGTCACTTTTCCTCGAATAACATTGAAAGCATACATAGCAAAAACAACCTCAGACCTACTTGAACACGTGTTTTAGAAAGCGTTCAGACTTTTGAATACAGCCAACATATAATATAAATTATAACTCTTGTGCACTTATCCTCTATGATTACGAGTGACAGCAACTTTAATGCGTCGGCATCGGTAATGGCGAGCAATGAACGAGAGCGACAAGACACTTTCTCTATTCATTGTTTTGTTTCTGTTTACAAGTTTTTTTTTTACGCCAGAAATTAATAATTATGGTACTAATTTCATTTAAAAATAATGAATGGTGAGGCGAAAACTTTCACAGTCATTTGTTTAATCGACCCATGTTTTGTCACAAGAAGCCGTCGTCTTCAAAAAATTAGTATTAGATTCATATTTGTACCCCAATAAGCTCCCAATTCGTCTTCGTTGGATTTCTAATATTCTTCCCCTTCTGTACAGAGTGTTGTTCAATCCAAAGAATCCAGTTTGTCTAAAAAAATGTTATGCCTACTTACGACCTATCCCATAATCGCTTGCATCAATTTATTACCTTCAGATCTTTCTTCATATCTCTAACACTATACAATCTGTTACATTTATTTCGTCAAGTTATAGAGTTCTTTACCATTATCTATCAAACAATTGAAATCTCGTGACTCTTAAAAGAAATGTTAAAGGCTTCTAATAAAAATTCTGATTATTTTATCTTTTACACTCTATTACAATTCTATTCGCTACTTCTCTTATTTTAATCATATATATTATAATGATATGTGTAAAATTTTCTTTTAATAGGTTTTTGTTCTTGTTTGTTTCGGTCGTGAAAGAAAACGTGCATATTAAGTTATATTACTTATCATTTTTGGTTTTAACTGTCATAATTATTTGATTTTTTTAACATTATATTTGTTTCCATGTTTGTACGTCATTATCTAAGTAAAAAAAGTAAATAAATAAATAAAAGAAGACTAAAATACGCGTTTAATTACACTTTG
>DWKL01002751.1:0-12307 GCA_018249415.1 Phareas burnsi | reverse complement strand
ATTCCAATACTTAAACGTAATTTAAGTATTCGATATAAACCATTACTTTGTTATATTTCTCATTTTATAAAAGGCGAAAGAAAACAATGTTTGGAATTTATATGTCTAAAAGATCTCCATAATGTTCTAATAGATCTGTGAAACATTTAGCAAGAATAGGAATTAGGAAACTCTTGTATTCTTTTCACCCTAAGAAGAGATCCATATTCCGAAGTGAGCCATGCATTGGTGAGATGAGAAATAGTAAACGTGTAGGACCTAGTGTAATCAACTATCAACCGCCGATAGAATTAAAGTAATACCTAAGGTCGGTCGCAGATGTGTTGTTACTCTTCAGAACTAAGAACGCCTCGCGTCTTTCCTTTGCCTCGCTCTTTATTGCCTTTATTTAGCTACTGTCATACGTAGGTGTGAAAGTGGTGTCTACAGACTTAAACTACGAAAGGTTTTACTACTCCCACTTCAACTGTCTTTAGTAAATTATTATAAGTATGTATTATTTATTCTTGCCTAACTTGTCCCCTAAATTTTTTCATGTAGCCATTTTTTTTATTTTTGTTTCTTTTTATTTATCCTTGTAGCTTATTAGGATTCTGTTATAGATACGATAGAAATTTACAAAGTTAAGGCCATAAACATTCAGACCTAAACCAGGAATTTGAATTCATAATATAAATGGCTGGGAGTCGAACCCGGAACCTTCTGCGGTCAGATCGGTATGGTGATTGCTGAGGCACGCGGGTCCTTAGTCATTAATCGTAATAAGTCCACATCTGTGCATACCTCCCTTACAAAGGGGGATTTTACTCATCGCGATATAAAAACAAAGCGCGTAAAATAAAAATAAAGAAAGTATATATTAGCTTAAATACTCCCGTATAAAATCTTTCCAACCACTAACTGTTACTGGGGATAACATGACATAAAAGTTCGTTCTGATTTGTGTTGGAATGAGGGCACGTTACTTCCTAATCATCTAAATAATTAGTGAACTGATAGTCTGCTTAGCATATTTAATGTATGAGAGTTTTCACTTTTAAAATATTGCTATTTGAATAATTAGACTCATTATTAACCCAATATTGCCCAGTTGGTCGCACGAGTTTCTTGTGTGAACAGTTTAGGACACAATATAATGGTGATTGGTACACTTAACACACTTTAAAACGTTATGGAGATCTTCCATAGATTTCCCCTATTTATATAGGTTTCCTACGATGTTCTCCTTCACCTTTAAAGCAAGTGGTAATTCATTCTTTAATACGTAAATAATTTTGAAAAATTAAAAGTTCGTGCCTGGGATTTGAACCCTAGACTCCCCCGCGTGACAGGTCGAAAATCATACCAGTAGGCTGTCACTTATTATTTTTAGTTACGACTTTAAATTAAGAATACAAAATAATCACTTTTGTTTTCGTTATAAACTAAAGGTGTATTACGTAGACATTTTAAACCGATCATCTCTCAGTGATAAGGAAACAAGAATAGTAATTTGTCACATAAGTTTATTCCCAATCTTTGGACCCTATAATGCATTAAAACTAATAAAGACATAAATACAATATTGCCACAAATTAAAAGTTATCGAAATCAGGACTTCATAGCGATATGCCCTTTATTTACTACGTCTTCTGTGTAAAACCAATTTATAAGAACAATACAATCACATATATTCATTAACTTCGCAAACTCGTTTTACAAGAGGACATATTCAAAGCGGTAAGTCTACAAAGCAAGTTCAAAGCTCAACTTTCAATTAATAATTATATCTAATCTTGTTATCCTAAGCTAGACACCTATAATTTACTAAACGTTACCTTTAATATTACAAGAATATGTTATAAATAAAGAGGTTCGTGTATAAATAGAGGGGTTTCTATAAAACAGTAAACGGAACCCAAAAATTATTGAAATATTGTCTGAAGATTGAAAAAGTTGGTGTAATTTTAAATTGAATACAGAAATATTTAAGTAAGTTTGTTGAGAGTTGTACTTGGAGACTCGAACGATTCAGTATTCAAAGGGATGTCGGTTGAATAAAAACTTCGATTGAGGATGAGCTCAAATTTATTTGAATTAACAATGACGTCTCCAATGTCACAATACTCCATGAAGTAAGAAAAGAAAATTAATGAACATCTATAAAAGTCGTAATAATGATAATTAAGCTAAATTTATCACTATTTTTACAATGTCATTATGTTTTTTTCTTAAACCACAATAACACTTTACCATTGCTCTAAAAGCTTTAAATAATCCGAGTCACACAAATCTAACAATTAATTACTAACTATATAGTGTTTATGGTTTATTTTGCTCGATATACAAATAAGTTTCAGCAACGATTCAACACTTTTGTCACCGAAATCAAAAACGAAACCATTAATACTGAAATATGAAGCGAACAGCTAAAAATATTTTGGTAATTAAGCCATATCATCCGTTAGCCTACGAAATAACAATAAAATAACGTTAAAATGATCTATTGCGACGAGTTAAAGTAAATTGCGCGACACCACTCGGGTACAATGCGACGACCGTATCGCGAACACAGTCTAATCCACATACATTTTGTCGACGTACGAAAACAACACTTACTATGTATTTGATACTCCGAACGATTATTTTTTTTTTCTTTATGCTATTCATATGTATCTCTTAGATTAGTATTTAACTAAATTTATTAAGGGGCACAGAATTGATATGTTTCCGATGCACGGTGTTTGTGTGATACCGTTTCACTTAACCTAACTTGCAAGGCGATGCTACACCCCTACTCTACCCTATCACATGCGGGCCAATGTCACGCGTCACGTTTCCGAACGATCCGATCGATTTCACAGTAAACGTTAACAAAATATTACCAGCTTCAGTTTGTATACTGCTCACTTTCAATAAAAAACTAAAGCCTTAGCCAACGAAAGATATATTGTTACGCAAGCGAAGAATAAGCAAGGATGGAGCTATTATCAGGTCGTCTGGGTCCGCCGTCGCGGGCGACTGCACGGTTAGTGCACAATACCTCGATAGTTCGTACTCGACTAAAAGCTTTCTGGTCGCGGGGACCGCTATAGGAATATCAACGGAACGCTCGCAATGCAAATTGTACGCAACGCGAACACCGAAAGCAGCCGGACTGAGAATAGCTCGGTTGCCAAGCGACAATGCCTCCAACCCAACACGAAATAGACCTCAGCGTGACATTTAGCCGATTGCGTTAAGTAGTAGACGAGGATACAGAATAAACGTCTCTATGAAACCGCTCTTTACTTCTAATTACACATTAATATTACACGATGATATGTATCGAGTAGTCCCGCAAAAGGTGACGTAGCCGTGTCCGCAGCCACTGGACGTCTCTTACTCGCTATCTACGGTTGTTGGACGGAATCATGGCGGCGGCGGCGCCCGCTGCCCGCCGCCCGCGCGCCGCCGCTCGCGCCGACGCAAGCGTCGCATCGGACGGCGCACGAGATCGGTATAGACAAAAACGCTCACACTTAGTGATGGCGTCACACGACCGACGCTCGAAGCGATTCTGAACATACTTAGAAAAATCGTTCAATTTCATATCGATAAGAGAATTTCGGTCGATCGGTCGGTCGGTCGTGATTGCCATCACGGAACTGAAGGTGCTACAACGGAAAAGGAACAATAAACTTTTCGTTGTATCTGAAAACCGGCGGGAGGGCGCCGCACGCCGAAGGTATGGGAGATCGCTACTTTACTATTACACAATTACTTACATACAAATTAGCATATTATTATATATCGAATTAAATAAGTAAACATTGACTTAGCTTAGTTATTATAACTGACAATGAATTACGAATATATAAGATAATCAGATAATTTTAGTTTTGAAATTCTGGTAAAAATAAATTTACTATTATAACATATTTGATAATATATCGACAGAAGTTTAAAAAGAGGTTACAATAGTATTCATTATGTATTAAATAAGACATGCCTTCGTGTTGGAAGAAAATTTGGGCCAATGCATTCGGTCGCATCCATCGTCCTTTCGATGAAATTGTAGTGAAAACCTAACTGCATTGCTGGGATTGCGACGTGTGGAACATTGGCGCAAATATTGGGCCCAACACGGAAAGCTGACAACTCTATCGACCCTGATACACGACGAACATCGATGTACAGCCTTTCCAAACTCTAAACGACGAAGAGTCCAGCGCCTTGCAACGCATCCGCCAGCAAGACTCCACCAGAGCTGTTTGAGAAAGCGGAGCGCACTATGAAATTCGTTTTACGCCAAGCTGATGGTATAGCGGATTGGCGGAATCAAAGATATTATTCATGTCTAGAATGGAGAAAGTGTAAAGAGGATTAAAGTCGAAAACTCGTTGGTACTGATTTTCCTTTATGTTCATTTATCTTGTGTTATCTGTGGATCAAAGTAAGCTTCACGCACACAGACACATTATTAAAGTTTAGTACACCAGCTGGCCGGCGTTTGTCATACATACATCGATCAAATATCGAGATTGTTTTTGCGTCAGATTTCGTAATTATGTATCTCTAAGCGGAGTAAGAGAATAACCATATCTTTAATTCCTGGCCTTTTCGTCGTCGCAAGAGCATAATCAAACAAAAAACAAGAGAATGATCTCTCGTTTCTTGGACTCTCTGACCATACACCTGGGCTTGATAGGAGAAACAAGCGAAATCATCGGATTTCCTTGGTAGTTCACGTGTTTTCCTCGCGCAGCTCTGGTAGAAACAGCCTGAGAGCGAGTACACATTATCAGACCCGGATATCTGCGGAATTTTTTGTCTCATATGTCTCACTATATAAATATATTTTGTCTCATTTGTGTCACTGTGCAGGCACTTTTTGTCTCATTTGTGTCGCTATGTAGATATTTGTTGTCTCATTTGTGTCACGGTGCAGACACTTTTTGTCTCACTTGTCTCACAATGTAGATATTTTTTGTCTCATTCGTGTCACTATTTAGATATTTTAACGTGTACTATAGCTCGGGTTAGACAAAAGACCGCAGACGAAAATATTCAAATGTGCGCCCGCCTTCGCGCGCGCCCTACAAAATACATGTTTGGTACGCTTTGAGGTTAGTATTAATAATTATTTATATTGTTTATCTTTGGTCTACACGCCACGACGCACTGTATATACTGTGAAAGTTATATTTACTATAAACAACGTATAAAATTTTGCTAAGTCAAAAATTGACGATATTTCTATTATATATTGACTAAGAGATTTTTTTCATAAGAATTCACATGCGGAATGACTGCCTTAAGACGACATCGGTCGCGTGGGGACCACGTAGATTTCTGTCGCGTTAAGATTTTATTCCGAATATCCAAACCTTATCATTATAGCCTAAGCAGGGATTTTTTTTTACTTTTTTTTTGTATAATTTTTACATGTTTACATCAGCGGAATACGTCACTAGATACCTATATAAACATTAAGATTTTATTTTTGGTTTATTGCTATACCGCATTGAACTGTACTTCCAATGTCACCGCGTTTCACCGAACATAAGGTAACCGAGTATCCATTCCGTATGCGATAGTCAACTAGCTAAAAATAAAAAATATATTAATTTTTCATTCGATTAAAACTAACACTTCAGTAAATTTAACTTCATTACACCGTTTCATTATTATGTATGAATAACCTTTCATTAAATATTAATGTAACTATACTGCACGTCTACAATAAATACCCTTATCTAATGGTTACACAATAAACGTAACTACTAAATTTTAAATTAGATTATTACCAAAAAGCTCGTCAAAGCATGCAAATAGAATAATCGTTTTCACTATCCAGCGGGGGCGCGCACGTCGCCGAATAATTATTACTAATTAATATACGATTACACTTAGTTATTTAACTCTCATAAGGCCAAGGCTAAATTCTCGCAACAAGACTGAACCGATCTCGATCGTATCGCATCGTATACAAATAGTAACGTCTCGAGGAACCCATAATTATAGTAGAGATATAATTTACTAAGAAGTCGTTTCGAAAAATTAATAAATAATGAATCACAAATAGTTGGAAAAAAGTTTTCCGCAAGGCACGAGAAAGATGAGCGTGACGGTGTGGAGAGAGCACGGGGGTCGGGATTCGGGGTTCGAGAGGGTCGCGGCGTACAGCGAGGGGATACGATGCGAGCGGCGCCGGGGGCGGCCTGTTGCTGTGTCCGAGGGGCGGACCCGTCCTATCGCGTCAGTACATAGTTCATAATTATTGCAATAATACCGTTTATAGATAGAAACGATCGTAAGTCCAACACTAGTGTGCCAGCGCTTTAACGAGTGATCGAACATTATAAAAATTATTAAGAAAGCATTAGGTAAATATAATTTGAAATAGTCATGAAATTCATTTAAATACGCTAACATTATTGAGACTAAAACGAAAGTATCGTTATAATTACATACAACTTCATTTAAAATCATTCAACTTGAAATATTTATTTAACAAAACGTAATCTTTCTATGAAGGGCACCTTTGGTTTTTAGCTTACTCGAATGTGATATATCCTAAAATGTTTAATTTCTGGTATTACACTATAATTCAATAACAAATCCTCTCAGTTGTAAACATCGGCCTCGTAAAAACAAATATACAAACTTTTCTCATACAATAAGTTAGTTGTAAATAAATCTTATATTACACGATAAAATTATATAAAATAAACAGATTACATTTAGAGGAAAATAATGATTTCAATTAATAAGTTTACATCGCGAACGAGAAACATTAAAACTGGAATGTTAATAATAATACAAGTAAACTTTTTTTTATACTAAATTTGGTATTAACAAAACACACCACACCCTGACATATTTAAACAAAACAAAAATGTGTAGGAGACGAGAGCATCCACTGTACTGATGTATATATGTACAAACAAATGTTGTTGTCCTTGATCCTTAGCCGTTCAGGTGACACATGTCGCAGCAGGCGAGTGTTGCTCCGTCTCCCGGTATGGTTCCGATGCGAGGATCAAGATTGCGCGTCCCTCAGTTAGCCGGTTGTCAAGTGCCGAGAGTCACGAACGAGCTAATGCTGTTCGCTCTCTTCTCCGCCTTTGGCTCCCTGGTGATAAATACGACGCGTGAGAAACTCGATCGTTCAAAGAACTCGCAGAATACAGACATTGCTATATTTATCGTCAAACAGGCATTTAGTAACTATTGTGCGAGGTGCATGGTGAAACGTTAGTAATATTTGCCTATTACTCTGGAAACCATATTACTTTTGACATAATAATGGACACCTTGACGGAGAAATAACACGAAATTGTGAAGATGGAAGAGTATGGAATCCAAAGTTTTAGAGATTTGATATTTGATATCGCACAGACCCCGAGTCAGGCGCTCCCTCTGTCGTTAACTTTACTTTGTCAGGCTGACGCAAGTTGTCCGCCCGTATTTATTACGCCCTCAGACTTGGAGAACTCTTCAAAGAGAGCAATCATCGTCGGCGGTTCGCCGGTCCAGCGAGACAGCGCTGGAGACTCGAAGTGTGCGCTATGTCGTAGACCTTACGGTGCGCGTGCATACTTCATGTGCGAGAATCCATCCGTTGTGAGCCAACTTATGCCTGGCGTATTCGAGGTGGATGGCCCCCTCCGAGCTGAGTAGCAGGGCGCCCTGCAGGCGGGCCATGGCGGTGGCGGCGTCGCTCGCGGTATGGAAGTCGACGAACGCCACGGGGCCGGCGCCGCCGCCGCCCGTCATCAGCCGCAGACGCGAGAACCCCGGACAACTGTCACCATCATACTCACATGTGCCCGCACTCGTACCCGTGTTTTCTCGTGTGTTTCATGTTCAGTTTATCTTTTGTTCGCAATGTTTTGATTGCTATTATTTATTTCGACCAATATTCTGTGTTCTTATGCCCATTTTGTTACTTTAAAACACCCTGTTTAGGCACGGATGCTGTGTTATTCAAGTCGGTCTGGTTAATTTGGAAATACGCCCCTTTTAATATTGCACATACACTGAATAGATATAATTTTGAAAGAGGTGCAACTTATGTTTTATATCATTATAATTATGTGATGTTTTGTGCTTTTACCATACGACTAGTGTGTAGCAAAGTGTAGAGATAATATAAATGACGTTTGAATGTCATGCTTGAAGTGGTACGGGTGCAGGCACTATCGATCTGACACAAATGACAGAATCAACGAGTTCTTGAGTTAATCCCGATCATCTAGCCTTTCGTGATTCGTCATTGGTGTGAGATATATTGACCACATCGGAACATAAATTAATATCCAGCAATGACGACATAGTGATATTCGGTGCGACATGCACTGTGAACAATATAGTCACATATAAGTACCTAGAATTAAATAATTTCAATATGTGGTTTAGTTGTTTATACGAGTTTTATGTACTCTGTTACCATGCATAATACCATATATGTTGTTTCGACTGGAAATATAGTCTACGACAAATTAGTAAATATTCCTATTACATTATACGTGGGTAATAATAAGACGATTAATAAATGTATAACATTTTGATTACATACAAGTAAAATATAAATTATTTGTTTTTCAGACAAAATTACCAGTATAAATGAAATATTATTATGACAAAGACAAAGTTAACAGAGGCAATTAATTGGCTAAGATCATCGTAATACTTGTTATTTTTAATGATATAGTAGATCGAGACGAAGATATAACTAAAGTTATTTTAAGATTATTTAGATATATCATTTGTTTATATGACAATAAAAGTAAATTTCCAGTCGACACTCGTTTCGAAGCGTGATTTTTTGCAGCTGTACATACCTGCTGAATATTTCCTTCAGCTCGTGTTCAGAGACGAACTGTCCGAGGTTAGCGACGAAAAGCGTGGAGCATGGCGGGGCCGGGTGGCCGGGGTGACCCGGGTGAGCGGGATGGCCCGGATGCGCGGGGTGTCCCGGGTGCGCGGGGTGGCCCGGGTGGGCGGGCGGCGCGGGCGCATGCGGCGGCACGCCGGCGCCCGGCGACCCCAGCGCCGGCGCAGGTAGCACGCAGGCGCCCAGCGTCAGAGGGGTCTGTCATTTATGGGTAGATCAAAACTATCATGTATATAAAATTTTGGTACCGGAGGTCAAATATTATGTGGATCGGTGAGCTAGTGACTTGTAGAAAATATATATTAAAAACTAAGTTTATCAGCCTAAAGTCATTTGATCACAGATTTACGATTAATTTTTTAATGTATTTTTTATAACATAGAAGTAGCAAGTTAGCGTGCAACATACTCGATAGTAAGTGGTCACTGCCGCTCAAGGATATCTGCAGTCAACTTTAAATATTTGAGTCCTACTTAAGGTAATCTAAAGATACCTTGCAATCTCTAAGGCCTTATGTTTGAACGCTTCGTATATCTCCCTGGCCACATTTTTCAAACCAGAACCCAGCAGCGTTTAATATTGTTGTGACATCACAGAAATAGGTGTGACGGTGGTGCCTCCTGAGTCGGACTATCAATAATTATACACTTACATAAATAATAAAAAGTTTAAAAAAAATGTTATACGCCTGATTACCATTTGCGTCACAAATGCTAACAGTTCCCTATATATAGCCAAGATCATGGTACGCCACATAAACACACTGGTATTTTATTTTATTCGAAAAATATACGGTACTTTGCTAATAGTAATCACTAAATACAATCTATACACCATTTAACTTTTTTCGCGTATTAAAATATCACTCAATTATCAATAAAATTAAGAGAATATGGAGATACGACGTTTTACATCCAAATGGGTGTACTTACGTGGTGTGGCCTATCGGCGGCAGCTAGTCAGAGGTAAGAACGGACTGGCGCCATCTGGGGGTGGATGGCGGGGTGCACCAGCCCGTGCGAGAGCGCCGGCAGCTCGCCCCCGTACGCCAGGGGATGATGCCACAGCTCCGCGCCACCGCCCGGGAAGAACGGGCTCGCTAAGTCTGCGTCGTCAAGCGCAAAGTGAACACGCGTGAACGGACGCAACAAACACACTATTGAAACGTGTAAGCTGTGTCCTCATGGAATGGGCTTGTAAATATTAATTACGTGTCTAACGCGCTTGTTGCGTAAATATAAAGATTTTCGCACTTATAAATCAACTGAAATCTTGCGCTTTTTTCAGGGTTTCGTTGTGTTATTTTTAACGTATAGTCATAATCATAATCTATTGCAATCTAAATATGCTTTGTATCGTCTATATTCTGCTAAGTTACTTTATTAAAATATATTAAATAAAATATTGGCATATATAAAATGTTTAGTTTACAATTAATTAATTCATTATAGGTAATCTCTCTGATCTGTTAATATTTCCAAGTCCATTCGTGTTTGGTACAGATTGTAGCTGTTAGCTCGTTTCGAAAATCTAACATCATCGTGAAATTAGAATACCTACTGACGTATAAGTTATATACAGTGTGTTCATGACATGCTTTCATGTTCATACCGATATTTCATGTTTGATTAACTCGTTAATACACGGTAATTAAATAACACGCCCTGTATGGTGTTGTAATCTAACGAGTCCCTGTTGAAGTTCAACAAGGCTATATATAAATAACATTAAGTTTACTTTGTTTGCATGAAAACATGTACCATGAATTAGTTGAGAGTAGTGGCAAAGAAACCGACAGATCAGTTGACAGATAGTATAGCTTCGCGGAGCTAGGCTTGCGTGGTCGTGTGTAAGCGATTACATATACTTGCCCAAATTTGCGTTCGCTCGAGACAATAATACATAGATTATTAACTATATCGTATCATGTGAAGCGTAAGTTATCGTTAGTATTATATCTGTACGGATAGCGATAATATCTGGTAGATTTCTAAACGGACGTGGTGAAAGCACTTTTTGTTTATATTTGCGAATGTGAATAATAAACTAGTAGTCCACCTGATGGTAAGTGGCCATTGCAGCCCATCTGCAGCCAATCTGAAATGAAACAGAAGTTCCATCTTAGGTTGGTCACAAACGCGTTGCCACTCCAAAAAGGACTGGGATATTTCATTTGAATCATCAAGATAATTTTCGTTTCTCTTTTCGTTTTTGCCATAAATATTCACTCCTTATTCGCGATGTGTATTAAATTTCAAGTTAAGGCAACGTAATATTCAAGAATACATTAGTTAAGTACACATATGAGTAGGGGGGGGGGGGTCTGAGGAAGCATTCGAGCGAGCGCCGGGCGGTGTGTGCGTTCGGCTGTACTTACGTCCAGTGAGTGGGTGCATCAATGCGGGGTGTGCGGCTGGCGCGGCGGTGGCAACTGCCGGCTTCGGCTTGCTGACCTTCGTGTTGCTTTTAGCGAACTCCAGCCGAATCGTTTGCGGCATGTCGGGGTCGAACCGGACACCCTGCTGTGAACAGCCGCGAGCGGTGCGGCGCTCCGATATAATGACGATGGAAGTCGGGTGCCGTACGACCCTAGTGGACTTCGCACTCGACGTCCACTAGGAGAAGCAGTGGACACTCAAACGGTTAGGGTTGGGCGTGGCTATACTATTCGGATCTGTATTCTCACTGGTATTTGAATGTACAAGATATGAAATTCAACGTTATGTCAACAAACGAAATTTTTGCATTCGAGATTCGTGACAGCTCATCGAAGATTGTATATTTGCAACTGACATGAATGGAAATTGATTTTTCGATATCATCCATATTTACTGTTCGAAGTTCGCGCCTGCGCCTGCTATGGTGACTGAACACAGTGCTCGGGGTGTGACATCAAAACCTGTCAAACAGTGACATGCAGTTGCTTATTTACACCGTAACATATCGATCACACTCCGCTATCAGTCGGCTTAGCGGTGCCGACCCGATGACTGGACGACGTCTATTTGATATGTGCATGGGTTTAGCATAACTTACGATGCGGTTACTCGTATCAAGAAAATGTTATATCAAGGCTACAATGAGAATATTAACTATAGTGCTTTATTGGCTGTGTTGAGGCATGTGATGAGAAGAGGTTTAGTAACACCGTGCGTTGTACTCGGATTAGTATTTACAAGTAGCTTATTCAATTTTGCGTATCTGGTTATCTCAGATCGTAGATATATACTGTTGCGGCCCGTTACATCTCATTGTGTTCTTAAGCGGTTTCGTTTCGATATATAGGCGATACTTGTGTAATGTTGAGCGATATACGTGTGTGAGTGATTTCCTTTATTTGTTATTGTGTTGGTTGGTTAAGTGGGGTATGGGTGGGGTGTTTTTTTTATATTTTTTTGTTGTTTATTATTTAAAAAGGGTTTTTTTTTTTTTTTTTTTTTTTTTCTC
>DWKL01002750.1:0-12307 GCA_018249415.1 Phareas burnsi | reverse complement strand
ATATGATAGGTGCTAGAACTATAGTTCGTTCGGGGAAGTACCACCGCCGCCCTCATAATCCGCCGTGAAGCAACTCAGTGTTTCGGTTGGAAAGATGCGGTTGCTGGCCACACTTATAGCGAAGCGACCATCCTACCTTAGTCCTAGGAGTAACATCTACATACGATCTCAGATAGAATTTCAGTCCTGTTTGAGATTGGATGTAGGTGTCTGTGGGGTTGCAGTGACCACTTAACATCAGGTGCCCTACATGCTCGTTTGCTACTTTTCAAACATAAAAAAAAATATTTTTTATACAAAATTTACTCCACATAGCTACGCATACATATGTATACCTTTATTTCCATATTAAGAATAACAACATCGCTGATGTTGTTATTCTTGATACTGAACTGATATTGAACTGAACACTGCTAATGTGGCCATACTTCATTAGGTATACCTACGTTTTAAATCTACGGAAAACGGCATACTCAATGGAATTGCGACAAAAAGCAACTCAAATGGTCCGCTGTAATTTTATGAGTGCCAGCGCATTCGGCCTCCGACGAATTCATTTTAAGATCGCTGTGATAATTCTGTCAAGTGCCCCGAGGAATAATCCACTTTTTGCTTTGATGATTGCTGTTACCGTAAATAGCAATCTTAAACTAATTAAACATCAACAAGGAATTTCTCAAAGGGTCTTTGTGAAGTCATTTTGTGCTCCATCTCAGCTACAATCGGGACACGTTTAGTTTATTGAAATATGCTCTTTAATTGAAGCCATATTTAATATCGCTAATGGCTTTCTGTGTTTGTTTATATTTAAATCATCAATTTAATTTAATTTATTTTAAATTTGCTTCCGGCGAAGTAATCTGAGAAATCGTTCGAATAATTCACCGAATTAGAGATACATTTACTTAAAAGTATCTTCTTACTTACAAAATTTGATTTTCTGTTTTAAAATCGTCTACTGAAATAATTAAGAGGCCGTTACACAGTAATGTAAGGAAACGGTTAACTTTTGGTAATAATTAGTCTGCCAACAGCTTCTTCACGCGAACAAGTTTCACATGTAGATAATATACCTACAGAGCGGTGGTGTCGTAGCCTACAGTATTGATGCCACGCGCTTTGTGGATGGACAGCGACATGAGCGAACTTCGGCAGTTTACATTAAACTGTAGTACAGTGCCAAGACTGCCAAGTTGCAAAACTTTATCTACAAAGAGACGGTGTAGACGCTACGGAAATCTTTTGCAGCAGGAAAGGTTACCTACGCTCGTGTATATTCTTCGACACTAGCTGTTGCACACCTTCGTAGCAACTTTTCTAACAAGATTTTTTGTTTTACTCACCTAATTTTTGTGTCATTTGCTCTTGTTGTGTAGGTCTGGAAATAATCTTGACGAGCCTTGCATGTCAAATAGCAAAGTATAGTAATTTCACGCCTAATATTGGGCCTAAGCTTATACTGTTATTTTTAAGAATAAGTCCAGCTATGAGTTGTGTAGATAACAAATATCATATTATTGCGTGCGAATATGTCTATGTAAGTACTTTAATAAGACAATGATTCTGTTACATTAAAGTTTATGTTAATGAGCTCTTACAACTCCTTTTATAAACAGGAACCAACGTGTGTATATTTCTGGTTATACCCAAATTATTTTGATGAAATTTATCTTATGATGTTCTTAAATTAAAAATCACGTCGAATTGCAAGCTTTTATGCTTCTAAAAATACATTATTACATATTATTAAACCGTGGTAAATTAAGATATAAATAAACACATACATTGAGCTTATGTACTGACGTACAGTTCATAATATTTCAATGAATAGGTATTAAAAACTGCATATCGTAGGGAACAATCCGGGTCAGAACTTTGTCCGTTTAGATTAAACTGCAGTTTGCATAAACTTGGCGAAAAACTTTACTTTGAAAACCATTACTTCTTTTTGCAACGAAAAAGGAAGATTACGCTCGTCCCGTACTTTCTCCGACACTTGGTTGGTGTGCACTTTAACTTTTCCAAGAGATACTTTTTGTTACGTATTTTGTGTTTCGTTAAGAATTGTTTATTGAACAAACGTAAGTTGAAACTATTTTTAATTTAGTAAATCTTTTTTCTACTTTGTTTTTTATAGCAGAAAAGTATTCAACGAGGTCACAGTTCACCCGATGGTAAATGGTCACTATCGCCCATGGACATGTAATCACCCCAAGTACCATTAGTCTTATCTGAGATTACACGCAGATGAACTGCTATTCCCGGGGCCAATCAGTAAGCTGTAGACAACAGGAAGCAAGAACGAAGTTAAAAAACTGTCCTCGCGGGTAACAAGGCACCTGTAGGCGACCTCTAGTAAGACTTCAGATTGCCACACTCAAAACCAGATCACAGCAGCGTTTAACACTTGTTTTAAGCGAATTTATTAAGAGAGTAGATAATGAACAGTTCGACTGACAGGTGTCGTTGCCAGGTATACTTATAGCGAGGCGACCATCTTAGTCCCCGGGATTGATGACATATATGTACGAGCTCACATAGGACTTGAGTCCTGATTGAAGTTAGATATGTGTCCATTGGCTGCAGTGAGCATTTAACATATGGTGACCTATACGGTCGTTTGGAACTCTTCTCAAATAAAAGTTAGCAATGCAACTTGTGTATGATAATGGATATATAGTTTGTCTAATTTCTAAGAGACATACAGTATTTTATGAAATATTTCACAGTTGAAATTCCATTGAAAGCTATATGTGTTAATCAAGATAAATTAACTACTTTTCATCTGAAAATCATTACAGTATTAAAATACTTTTCATCTATATAGAAATGCAACCTAAAATCAGAAATCTACGTGATTGAGGTTAGGTGATTGTGAGGGCGGTGATACCTCTCCGGTCGAACTATAGTGGTACTACCTTTTTTGTTTGTAGAGTAGCAGACGGGCGTGTAGGCCATCTGATGTTAAGTAGTTATTACAGCCCATGGACACACATCTAACCTCAAACTAAAGGAAAGTTCTCTCTGGGGTCGTATACAGATGCGTCACTACTCCTGAGGACTAAGATGCTCACCTCGCTGTAAGTGTGCCCGGCAACAGCACCTCTTCAACCGAAACACAAAAACTGCTTCACGGCGCATTATGAGGGCGGCGGTGGTACTTCGCCGGACGAACTATAGTTTTACCACAGACCAAATTAATGATTTAATTCAAACGGAATCAACTTTGGAGTATATTCAGGCCCTTACTTGTCGATGTTCAAAATTGAAACTACATTTGTTTTCATTCAATAATTTATTTCCATTTGCGACTGGGTACTGAACAAATCTCACTTAAGATATAAATACCTTAGGCTAAGGCCACATTGCGTTTCTTGCCAACGCTTTTTTGGTGAAATCTTAACATATCCATGCAAGTAGTCGGCATTATTTATTTCACCGCAAAAAAATATCACAGCCATGCATTCGATTCAAATGCATAGTTCATTGGGTTGAAAACTGGAATCGAAATAATTTAAAGTATTGCCGACATAACGTTAAAAGTATACCTAACGCTTTATACAGCGGTATATTAAAAAACGCGAATACACAAACGCAAGTGCGGATTTAGCCTTAACTGTCTGATACCAAAGGCGCTTAACTTATGGTTCTATTAAAAAAAACTAAAGAAATATGTAAGAAAATAATACACAGTACAAGTGAGTCGCGAACGAGGAATTCCGCTTAATCTTTAAGTACCTAGTTAAATAGAAAAGATACAAAGATTGTTGCAATGTTTGAGTAGTTTCTGAAAGCACCAGTCCTATTTTGAAAATCACTGGTAGATCATTTGCACATAATGTATTTAGTTGTTAAATGGGTTGTGTATATATAGGCATAAGACTATGTGAAACCTGAAAATAATATCACTTGTACAAGGTAGAAAAAAATTGAGTGAAATGTATTAAACTAAACTATTTGTTGTGTGTTGCACGATGATGCTTGTTGGTTGTATTCGTAACTAATTGTACTGAAGTGGTTGTGACTACATCTATTTATATTATGAATGAAAACGAAAAGTAACATTCTTTCTCACATACAAGTATTTCCCTTCATGGAACTTGAGCACTTTGAATCGCACAATTTAGAACAGAATCGACCTTGCGATTGTATGCCACGAAGGGCAAACGTCGAAACGATCTTATGATTGTTTGTTCCGACAAGCAATAGCGAAATGATTATGCGATTGTATGCCACGACGGGCATAAATCGAAATGATTGTACGATAGTATGCCACGGTGTGCATACATCGATACGATCGTGCGATTGTATGCCACAATGGTCAAATGTCGAAATGATCTGCGCGATTGTGTGCCACGACGGGCAAAAATCGAAATGATTGTACGATAGTATGCCACGGAGGGCATATATCGAAACGATTGTGCGATTGTAGGCCACGACAGGCATACGTCGAAACCACCATGCGATGGTACGCCATAACGGTTAAACGTCGAAACGACCTGTACGATTGTGTGCCAAGATGGGCAAGCGTAGAAAAGATCGTGTGATTGTAAGTCTCGATGAGCATATGTCTAAACGACCGTGTGACTGTATGCTATGACGGGTATACGTCGAAACGACCGTACGATAATATGCCAACAAATCCAAACGTCTATACGACCGTGCACCATTGTGTGTCACTACGAGCAAATGTCGAAGTCAACCGTGCTATTGCGCGCTACGACAGGCAAATGTCGAAGTCGACCACGCAATTATATAAGGAAAAACCGGCATTTCAAAGTAGGAGGCACGAAAGTCTATTGCTATGGGCTAGAGTCATAGTCAACAGCGTGATGGTGTCGCGATGATCGCTTCGAAGTCTAAACGCACAATACGCGAATGTATGCCGCGACAGGAAAATATCCAAATCAACCTATGATTATATGCCACGACGGGCAAGTGACGAAGCCGACCGCGCAATTGTATGGTAAGGCGGACGAGTATCGAAAGCGATCCGCACTAGTATAGCCCTAGCTCAAGAACCATTACAGGCAATATACCAAGTAAAAAGTCATTGCTCTCATAAACCTCGAACCATATTATACATTATACATATCACATTAATGTTTACATTTAAAATACAATACACATTCCATTCCGACTTGGGGTCATTGCAATAGTTAATAGATAAATAGCGAAATCTTAACAATCCAGAAAGAGACCAAGATATATATAATACCAACCATTTTCATAATCACACAAAAGTCAAATTATGGATTCATAAAAGTAGTTCAAACATAACAAGATCAGTTTCAAAATCTCAAAATGTATACCAGCGCGTTACCTGGGGTCGATCGGTTTTGTAAAATGCGAGTAATTGAGCATGAAAATATAACATTACTTTTTTTACAGAAAAAATTACAAAATTAAGAATTATCAGACTGGGAAGTGACACAAATTCTTTTGATTATAGACAATTAAATACATTACCAAAAGGAAAAATAATGCGGATGTATCCAATTTGAATTAATAATTCCAGATGAAATCAGACGCGAAATTACTAACCAATTCACATAAAAGCTACTATTATTGTAATTTTTTTTTTCGATTTTCTTTGCAATATATTGCAATAATAATTTACAACATCAAATAAATTTTAAAGTTACGCCATTAACATTGAACCTTATGTTATAAATATTAACTATTTTATCGATTTAAACTTTTACATTATCGCGTCCGTGTTACGTCAGAGATTGAGAAAGCGGTCACAGATTTGAGATTTTAAATTGAATTTCAATGAAGCGTTTGCTCTTTATACCGTTATTTCAACACTCTACATAATTAATTAGAAACATACAGTTGGATTCGTAATAAAAAGGGAAATAAAGCCTCATTTGTTAATTTAACAGATAACATAGTAAATAAAATTAGTTTACAATTTGTACACAATTCTACTAAATGTTACAACAAACAAGAACAAAAGGAATACATTTTGAGGAAATTCCCAAGTGCCAGTAAAAACTGACAACGCGGAATGGAGCAGTACGCTCCACGAACACCTATAAGGAAGCCCTTGTCCACCGACGGGAATACGAATGGACTGTTGGTAAGTAACAAGGCTTACAACATTAACAACGTACAAACAAATCACAACAAAGTAAAGACGCTTACATTTACACACGCCTCAGTGTTTTGTGCATCAACTATCCTATACATCAACGTTCCAATACAAAAAGCAAACGCGACAACCCTAGTTTCACAGTAAAAAATAAATTAGACTAAATAAATTACGTAACTCCACACATCACTATTATAATTCGGAATGTTCGACGTTGCCATCGGCTAATTTTGGTGTCTCAGTCTCTCCGCCAGAATCGGCTTCGACTTCTACCACTGGTTTCTCATCTTGTTCTTCAACTTTTCCCTCCGTATTCTCCGCTTTCTCCTCTTCGTCCTCAGCCTTTATCTCATTCTCTATTACCGTTTCGGTCTTGTTGTCCGTCTTCGGTTTCGCCGGTTTCTTGGGACGCCATATCTTCATTTTGTTCACGAGATACTTCACTTCCCTGTCCAAGCTATGCATTTTCTCTCTAATGCTATCGACGGTAAGTTTAATGTCTTCGTTCTTTTTCAGTGCTTTTTGCTCCTGCACAGATTTATCGAGCCAAGTTGAGGTCTCATCAATTTTCTTTTCGAGCACATTGATCTCAACATCAGTAAATACGTCGCGTTCGGCATTCGATTCCTTAGTAAGATTCTTTGCCATTTTAAGGAATTCTTGAGAGCTGTTTAACATGTTGCGTATAGCGGCGACCGCGTCCGGCCTCTCTCTGTGCTCCCAGTGTTTGTAGAAAATAGAGTTAGTTTTATCCTTGAGAAGTGTTAACTTTTCTTCAAACTTTTCTGTTGCAGCTTCATAGCCATCCTCATAAAGCCATTCTGAAATCTCAGTACACAATTTGGTGATCTCCTCAATCTGTTCAGGGGTTCCACATTCAGCATACTCTTCCATGTTTATCTTCATTTGAGCGTCAACAACGAAGGCCTCTAGATTATTGAGAGCAGTCTCTCTTTCGACTCGCTTCTTATCAATGGTATTAAGCTCTGTTATCTTTGTTTTAGAGGCCTTGAATTGATCTGGGGAAAGAGGCAGTAAATTTTGCAGTATTTCTTCAGATTCGATAGGCTCTTTCAAGACGATTATTTTCGGTTTAGGCTTGCTCTCCGCTTGCTCGGTGGCATTCTGTTTCTCTGTCGTTGTTTCATTGGCTTTTACAGTATCATTCTTTTCAGCTTCGGGTGATTTCTCTTCTAATTTTTCTTCAGGTTTATCAGAATCTAGATCAGTACCAAAAAGTTTACTGATTGTACTGCCTATTTTTGATAACGTACTGTCTTTGTCTTCGTCTGCTTCCGTGACGGTTTTTTCAGCTACAAATTCTACATTTACAAGATGGAGGAGACCAGAATCGTCCATGTTAAAATGTGCTTTAATACCTTTATGTTCAACGTTATCTCCAGTGTTCTTAGCTAAGGCATCACCAACTCCAGACAGAACGACCAGTGACAGGTTAAGAGGGCCAATGCTTACAAGTTCATTTGAAGGAATGTGGTCCAGTTCACCATAATTTACATTGAAGGAGAAATCAGCTGTGTGCTTGTTGAAAGTTATTACCTTTTTCTGTGGATACGGATTCATAGGTCCAAATAGTATCCTTTTGATCTGTAACAAGATATTTATTACCACTGTATATAAAAGTATTTAAAAAAAGAATACTTTGAAATCGTAAAATAATTGCTGAATCAATTTTAAAATATGTAATAGTAATTATTAACAATACATTGCTGTAAGAGCTAGGTTCCCCTCGAGTCCAAATGTGAGTTCAAAGTGTATCACAAAGGCATTGCTACTGTCGATAAATATAGAAATAAGATGCACTATCTCATGTGTGCCGGCCTCAGTACGCTGCAATGTATAAACCAGACAAGAATATTTGAGCACTGTTGCTATATGAAACCCGGCATGATACAAAATAAATATCAGTGATACCGTCAGAGCGTTCCACTATCTTAAAACATGTGTATGTTAAAAACATAATATAAAAAGCTTGTAAAAGAGTAAAATATAATGGCTTAATATAAGCTTACCGTTTCCTGAAACAGGACAGAACTATGATGAGTATACAAATAGTAGATCTTAAGACATTGAATGTAAGCGCCTTACAAAGCAAATGATTAAATAGACAATTATATTATTACAATTATTATATTATATGGTTATGAAAGCTGTACTCTTAATAACAATAAACTCACCAGTTTTTCAGTCCCATCCACATTTCGCGAGAAGACAACTTGTATGGGCAGCAACACCGCATCTCGCACGTTCAATGCGGCCACCTTGTAGCCAGTCGCCAATGAGGCCGCTCTGTTGAATTATTAAATAACGCTCGTTACATTCATAGCCCACTCGTGCAATCCTCTGTTTTGTGAGTGCTCTGGATACACACGCCAAGACAAATACTTAAAACGTTGACTGCGGCGGCTAATATACGAAATAATCCACCCGTGCGGCGCGCAACACAATAGGCGTGTTTCAGTACGGCGGCACACACCGTATGCGTGAGAGCCGTACGGGTGGCGCGGACAGTAAAACACGATAGGTGCGTTTGCCGCAGTCAATGTATTAAACACTTTTATTTTGATCTCCAACAAGGAATTGAACTCGGAACTTAACAAGTTCGTTGTATGTCATTCATATCTTTATTTAAACGCAGAAGTTCCCCCAAAACAGCTTATTCATAAACGCGTGTTTGTATATCACCTTATAGCTTCATGTTATAATAGGGAATTATGCTAAAACTGACATAACACGCTAAATTCCGCTAAATTCAAAAATTTGGCGTGTGAACCACATATCCTTCGTACTTGTAATAAAATGTTGTATTCCGGTTTGAAGAAAGGATGAGATCAGGTTTTCCTTATCAAGTAGAACTCCACTCCTATTTGGGGTCAATTACAGAAGCTCATGAGCAGCAGTGATCGTCTCGACCATTCACACACACACACACACACACCTGTACACAGCCCCCATGGTAGCGGCCTCGTCCGCATTAATGGACTTGGCGGGCTCGTGTCCCACGGCGTTCCGCAGCGCGTCCTGCACGGCGGGCACGCGCGACGCGCCGCCCGCCACCACGAGGCGCGCGCCGCCGCCCGCGCCCGCGCCCGCCGCCACCGCGCGCTGCACCACGCCCGCCACGCGCGCGAACAGATCCGAACAAAGCTCTTCTAACTCTGTACGCGTCACCTGGGTAGGTTACATTATAATTATTAGTATGTTGATTAGAAAGAATAACCATGTGATAAGATCCCAAAGTTTAGAGCTGGGCGCCCACGGTTCAGATTCTGAATTTTAGGTTTTTTGTGTATTATTTATATTACTATATTATTATCACTTACTTTGATGTTGAAAGAAGGCCAATATGGTAGAACAGTAATGGATTTATTAGGATGACGAAGAAAAGTGCTGTGACATTGTGACCATTTTGGATAACAATGCCATTTTTTTAATCGAAAGCAGTAAAATTATTTTTTATTTGTCTACAATGTCATCACCAATACTGCTGCTGCATTCTGATTTGAGAACAGTAAAGTAAGTGGGAGATATGAACATATCAAATTGCATTGCAGCTCCATCCTTATGAGTAGCACTCACGCGTCATTGATTTCAGATAAAAAGGTATTCATCGGGTTTTAATTGAGGTTAGTGATTAATCATATCAGGAATTATTTTGCGGAAATCCATGTAAAAAAATTAGGACAAAATGACTGCATAACAATCCGTGACCAACATTTAATAGATGGTAGAACAATCGTTGGTCTGGGGAAATCGTCGCCGCCCTCATAATCCGCCGTAAAGCAGTTGTTGTGTTTCGGCTGGTGAGGAGCGGTTGCCAGGCACACATATAGCGGGGCGAGCATCATAGTCCTCAGGAGTAGTGACGCATCCATGTACAACCTCACACGGAACTTCGGTTTTGTTTGAGGTTGAATGTAGGTGTCCATGGGCTGCAGTGACCACTTAACATCAGGCGGTCTGCATGCTCGTTTGCCACTTTACAAATATAAAAAAAAAAAGTATAATACCACCACCTGTATGGTATGTGTATATTGGATGGTGAACACTGCATGTCTTAAGGATAAAAACCATCATTCATATTGCTTGCACATTGTTGTGAGCTAGTTTTACCCCAATTTCATAAAAAATATACTTACCAAATGCTTAAAGTCTTTATCGTCAAGCAGGTTTTCAATCTGAGCATAATGTTCAGAGTTAGCTGACAGTACAATTTTTAAGCGTTCAGCTTCCCGTAACAGTTTCTCCATAGCCCGAGGAGAAGCTCTGACGTCACCACCGCCGTTTGCCTCCCATGCTTTAATGAGATGTTCACGGAGACGCAAGGTCATGTCAAAACCTCCAAGAGTTCTAGAATTAGAAAATACAAATTAAATTTATATTAAAAAACATTAACTCAGTAGTATGAATTTGATGTCATTGCTTAGTATCAGAATTATTAATGCAAATTATATGCTGGGTAAAATATTACATATTTGGCATTTTACAATCTGAAAGTGGTAGAACTATAATTCGTCTGGGGATGTACCACCGCCGCCCTCATGATCCGCAGTGAAGCAGTTTTTGCCTTTCGGTTGAGGAGGTGCGGTTGCCGGACACACTTAGAACGAGGTGACTATCATAGTCCTCAGGAGTAATAACGCATCTTGTACAACCTGGCAAAACTTCTATTTTATTTCAGATTAGATTCGGGTGTCCATGGGCTGCAGTGACCACTTAACATCGGGTGGTCTGCTTGCTCGTTTGCTACTCTTCAAACATAGAAAAAAATCTTACAACCATTTGTGGTGACTGTAGCTTTGTACCACATTAGGGTACTCCTTATAATGTCCAGGGAAATATCATCGACTACAGTTAGGGACTCCTGTACTTTTCACAGGTTATTACCTATGTCCATGACTACTTAATATTATTCGAGTGCATGCTGTTTTCCTTCTTCTTTTATTATATAAGAATATTATATGTTTCTTAACTACATGACTACCTACTCTTTCCATTCTCAGCTCTACAGGACTTCTAATAGAAATAAGTAGTGCTTTTGTACAGCGTCTTCTCTTATTAACTTTATTTTGTCTGTTTTTTTTTGTAATGTGTACATAAATGTTTAAATAAATAAATACATGAAAATGTTGGGTGATATTACCTGTCATATCCAACACCAATAACCTGCAGTTGAGGCACAGTCTCCACATAGCCCTTCTCCTTAATCTTGACAGTCTTGTACTCTACTAATGCTGCTTTAGTGGACACTGCACCCATATCGAAGAACAGCGTATGCCAGGCAGTTTCGTTGATTTCCTACAGACAAATTATGTTTTAATTTTCCTTGAACTCAACAAGAACAATGATTGTAAAACTATTTTTCAGTATATTTCACTAATATAAATTCCCCAAACACATGAAAACTTTAAATGAAACTTTATTAAAGTACTAAATCGAGTATTGCGCTTTAAAGCTAACCTTTCTCCTGAAAATGCCATAGTTAATAGCTATGGCTGTGTAGTCGTTGATCAGTTGCAATACATTTAGTCCTGCGAGAGCAGCTGCTTCTTTCATAGCCTTGCGCTCAGCTTGGTTGAAGTATCCGGGAATGGTGATCACACATTCACTTATTTGCTGACCTGCAAAATGTTTTCATCATAACATTTAATATAAACAATTCCATAAAGAAATCATAATTGTAACATACACAGCAAGCGTATATCACCCTACAGCTAGTGTAAATTGTTACCAATCAACAATGGGAAGTAACATGTGAGAGCACGGTTGTGAGTTGGATGGGTGACCGTGACATGATATCCGAACCTTATTAATGGTTCGAATATCATGCGCATTTCCATGCTTTAGAGGCCACGTTAAACTAGCAATTGTTACTATTGGAAAACATTTTTTAAACCTTGTCATAGGCCTTATGGATGGTTTGAAGATATCCAACTCAAGTTGATGACTAGTCTAACAATGTGCATTGAAACAGTGTGGGGGACTGTACTCAAAGCTCTTCTGTTATATAATGTTATAAAAAAACAGTTTCACATTTTCTGAACCCTTAAATCAGTCCCTACATCATCTATACATGGAATATTTAAAAAAGAACTTCACACATATGTTAAAATGCCACTACAGCACATGTTTATGAAATCTGTTTTAAATCTTGCTTTGTTTTGTCTTGCTTTCAAATATTTTAAAGTGTTC
>DWKL01002749.1:0-12314 GCA_018249415.1 Phareas burnsi | reverse complement strand
AATGATTTTATTTTAATCATTAGGTTTTTTAATTATTAAAAGCAACATTTTTTTTTTTTTTTTTTCAAATCTGAATTGATCCACGTGGATCGATACTTATTATGCTCACTAGCCCTACAGATTTATACCGGAATTCGGCACGTGGCCGAAAAAAGGTTAAATATATTCCTACTGTGTGCTTAAAGTTAGTAACAGAAATATCGCACTGACCTTTTGTTTAGAACTGTTGCGCTATGTAGAACATCCTAAGTATATTTCTGATTTGTTTTTTTTTATTATTTCAAAGGATAAAATGTATATAAAATCTAAATTGCAGCGACATATGTTTATAGGTTTCAAAACAATTGTAACCATTTTTATTGAATGTGCCATTAAAATGTTATAAATAGAATTGAAATCGCGCACGTGTCTGCCTAAATCCCATAAGAACAAAATTAGGTTAGTGGATATTGTGGATAACGAGAATATTTCATCTTGTTCCCTCAAGACTATCTTGTACGTTACATTATTTCGTGACGTGCTCCCTTAATTGGGTCACACACGTATCTACGTTAATTGACGAAACAGTTCAAAATTGGATCTAATTCACTATTAATTCAGACGCCACGTCACTGCAAATCTGTGTTGATTAAGTTTGTGTCGTTATTGCATTATATCTATCGCCTGGAAATAATAATGTTAACAGAGCTTAATATATTTACGTGTACGTAGCAACTAAATCAATAAAGCCTTCAATTTATGTCTTGATATATAATATTTGTGGTTGGACTGCGGCGGCGCTAAAGCTACACCTATTAGTATCACATAACAGCAACATAGTACTGCTATGTTCTGGTTTAAAGGGTATTAAAATGATAAAATTGTAAGTCTGGAAAGTCCCCTCCGTAGATCGTAACCGATGTTCGAAGTTAAGCGACGCTGGGCACGATCGGAGTTGGATGGGTGATCGCTAGTGGCTGAATTTCATGCACGATTTCGTGCCTCGGAGGGGAGTTGATCTGTTGGTCCCAGTTAATATCATTGGATAGTTGTCGTTTAATATGATATGACATGATATGCCATAAGATAAAAGGTTACAACTCGTGGTCTACTCCGTGCGGATCTTCACCACATCAATTTGTGCCTAATGAAAACAGTACTAAACGCTGCTGTATTTTGGTTTGAGGGGTGTGGTAAGGCCGGCACTTAAATGAGGCGTTTCAATTCAGTCTCCAGGGGACGAAACTCATCTGTGGTCGAATTCAGATGTTATCTGGGGTTGGTTTCAGAAGTTTATGGGCGATACTGACAACTTACCAGGTAGCTAGGATAGATGGTAAAACTATAGTTCGACCGGGGAGTACCGCCTCCACCCTCACAATCCGGTGTGAAGCAATACTTGTTGGTTGGAAAGGTGTGGTTGTCGGGTACACATGCAAGCGAGGAGATCATCTTAGTCCTCAGGAGTAGTGATGCATCTATATACGACCTTAGATATGACTTTATTTCTTATTAAGGTTAGATTTCGGTGTCCATAGGTTGCAGTGATCACTTAACTTAACTTGAGACTCTTCTCACATAAAAAAGGCGGACTGCATGCTCGTTTGCTATTTCTATGCCTTAAAAAATACAAAAATCCATACAGGTCCCATCCATTGATGGATTCAGCGGTGAGGCACGAGGGCGACGCGCCAGCATTCTACAAGCGCGACCTGGTGCTCACCACGCTGGTCGTCGACCGACAGACCGTGGACATGCTGGCCGACGACATCACCTACACCGTGTTTTACGCCGGAACCAGTGAGTATACGATATACGATATACGTATATTATTGCTAGATTCCGTCCGCGATATCCTTCTAGTGGAATTAAGGCTTTGTATTTCGTAAGTGCTAATGATGTAACATTTATTACATAGGTTATCCTTACATACAAACAAAACAGTGTTTCAGAGTGAGCGCATGTACAATCTTACATACATATCTGTGCCCCCGATATTAAAATAGTTAACAATTAATCTTAACAAAACATTTCTCAGCTTTACATTTATCATGTTAGTATTATTATCGCGTTAAAGTTTAGCAAATAAAAAAATGATCTATCTTTCTACGTATACTTTTAATGTCATGTATGTGTGAAGCCGATGTGTGTTCATGTATAAACTTGTATAAACATGTATAAACTTCAATGTGTGTTCATGTATAAACTGTCGTACACGCGAAAAGAAAAAACCATTTCCATTACCTGCATATATGATGGTGCATACTATATGGAGATAAAGTTGAATCTCAACTTCTATTAAAGTTATCTTGTTCAATATAAACTTAATAATGTGATAGTAACACATAATAACATGGTGGTAGGTCAAATTTATGCTATTAAAGGGTAAAATAATAATTTAAATCGATTAAGCAATTTTTGCGTGATAAATCACGCAAAAAAAACACAATTTAAAAACAAACACAAAAAATCTAAGGTATGTAAATAATAAAAGATGTTGGAACCCTCCATAGCTTGATTTTAAAGGCATCACATTTATTTTTGCTTTACAGTTACAAGTGCTGCTATGCATTTCTGTGGTAATGAGAGACACTAACACGAAGGGTATCAACCTAGCCTTCAGTATTAAAAACACGCTTGAGGCCGACTTAAGGTAGGATTTCAATCCTATTTGGGATTGACTGCAGATAATCATGAGTGACAATGACCACTTACCATTAGATGGACTGCATGTTCTTTTATAATTTCTAAGCGATAAAATTATAAAATAATATTAGAAACATTATCAGTTGCTTAAACGGTGAAGGAAAACAAAGTGAGGAAACCTGCATACCTAAAAGTTCTTGAAAGTGTGTGAAGTCTACCAATCCGCACTTGGCCAGCGTGGTGGGCTATGGCCTAGCCCTTCACATTCTGAGAGGAGATCCGAGCCCAGCAGTGGGACGTCAATGAGTTGATGATGATGGTGATGATGAAGCGAGAAAAAAAATAAAAACTTGGAATAAATTTTACTAGGCACAGGTGAAGTGTACAAGATAGTGCAGTGGGCGGGTGGCGGCTCCCGCGTGGCGGACGTGTGGCGCGCGGCAGGCGAGGAACCGGTGCGGGCGCTGGCTCTTTCGCGCCACACGCACGCGCTGTATCTCGCTACAGACAACAGGATACGACAGCTGCCCCTACGTGCCTGTACGCATAGGTAAGTTTATATATCGAGTAAAGGTAAGGCATACAAGATAGAGCAGGGGGTGAACAACGGATATTGCGTGGCGAATGTGTAGCGTGCGGCGGGCGCGAAGCCAGTGCGCGCGCTTGTTTTCTTGCGCCACTTGCACGCGCTGTATCTCGCCACCGACAACAAAATTCGAGAGTTGCCGCTACGCGTCTGCACACATCGAAAAGTTGACACCTTACACTGGGCACAGCCGAGGTGTCAAGATAGTGTAGTGAGCAGGTGCGGGTCCCGGGTGGAGGAGTTTTTACTCGCAGTGGGTGCGGAGCCAAAATAATTAAGCTTATTTATATATATATAAATATATGTACATATTATATATAGTTACTTATTACATTTTTTCTTTTTTAAATGAAAAACTAGCTTTAAAATTTTTTTGGCCGTCTTTTACGATACGGTTAATGACTTTTGTTGTGATATATGTAACCTTCATGAATAGCAATTAATTAATGATTCGGCTTCTGATAGGATCTTCTTAATTGGAGGTAATGACCATTAACATCCATAGTACATGACACATTTACTACTTCTGATACATTAAAAGAGCAATTCCCTTTTCACTCAATTAGGTACGACAGTTGCGTCCGTTGCGTCCTAGATCCATATTGCGGGTGGGATAAGGAGGTAGGTGCATGCCGGCCGTATTCACCTGGTCTGCTGCACGACGCGACCAACTCAACGCCGTCGATATGCGAGGCCAGCGCTCCCTTGCGCACGGTGCGCGCGGGCTTCGGGCAGAGTGTACACCTGGCAGCGTTCGGGAAGACCCCCGAAGCGCTGAAGGATCAGATCGTGGCGTGGTACCACCACTCCAGGGAGAAGGGAAGATACAAGATTAGTTATAAGTAAGTATTTTTATATTTTACACAGTCATCGCCTTTGGCCTGACACTGGGGGCCGGGGTTCGAATCTGGCACGCACCTCTAATTTTTCGAAGTTATGTGTGTATTAAAAATAATTATCAATTGCTTTAACGGTGAAGGAAAACATCGTGAGGAAAACTGCATGCCTGAGAGTTCTCTGTATAGTTCTCGAAGGTGTGTGAAGTCTACCAATCCGCACTTGATCAGCGTGGTGGACTTTGGCCTAATCCTCATTCTGTGAGGAGAAGCGTGCGAGGATATTACTCAATCCGAAACACAAGAATTACTTCATGGCGGATTATGAGAGCAGTGGTGGTACCTTCCTAAACGAACCTAAATAGTTCTACCTCCTATTAAAGTTGGTCATTCATTTATGCGGCAAAAAAGTGACCCGCGTCTTATTCTTACCACCAGCAACCCATTATTGTACCACTGTTGGGCACGAGTCTTTTTCTTATGTTTGAACCTCTATTTGAGGTGTTACGTACATGTGTCACTAATCCTGAGTTAGATGGTCGCCACAATTTTAAGTGTATCCGACAACCACGCCTCTCCAACCAAAATACCCAGAATCAGAACAGAAATCTAAACATTTAGATGTTTGTGTGGCCGGAAATCGAACCCGGAACTCTCTACGTGTCAGACCGGTATGTTGACCGCTTGTCACGCTGGTCGTGCATTTCGAGGCGCTTGCGGGATTTGAAGCCAGATTCCCAGTGTGAGGCTATCTTGCTCACTGTGCTACTTAGAGCAGTGTCGATGAAACGTCCTCGTGTTCGAAATTACGATAACAATGGCTTAGTTCCTCGCGCATGTACTTAGTTACAAGGAACAAAGTCTTAACATATTAACTGTGGCAAACACAACCATCGTGTTTACTGTCCGCGCCACCCGTGCGGCTCGCATACGGTGTGTACCGCCGTAGAGGAACACGCCTGTTGTGTTGCGCGCCGCACGGGTGGATTGTTCCGAATATTAGCCGCCGCAGTCAACGTGTTAATTCGTCACTTAGTTACTCATTGTTATAGCTGGGAGCGCGTGCTTCAGACGGCGGAGCGAGGTCTCGTGCTGCTATCGGTGACGGAGGCCGATCGCGGCCGCTACGAGTGCTACTTCGGGCCCACACTAATTGCCTCTTATAACTTAGACATAGATATGCACAGGTGAATCACCATATTTTTACATTATTTAGTGACAGTGAATCTGTGGAGAGTAAGCGTTTGTGTTTATGATGTCAATTTCGGAAACATCTAAGCCTCACGATAAAACTACGGTAGTTAGAATAATTTAACTAAAAATCAAAATTAAGAAGTATATATTTACATAATTACCAAGCATACACGGTTCTACATCTGGTGATTCTGTGAATGGCTGGACCGATTATAATGAAACTTTAAATTAAAATAAATTTTGTAAGGTTGTAATATAATAATTATTTTTAAATTTATATAAAAGTTGGAAACCATGAAAACTGGTTATAAATACATTATATTATTAATATAAATTTATTACATCCATAATTTATTTTTAATAAGAAATCTTTCGAAGATGTTTCTATTTATTTCTTGTATTTAACGAAGACTACGTTTCGGATAGTTTCGATTTCGTACATTCGGTTTCTAAGACAATAAAATATAACAGTCGTAATTTAGAAAAGACCGCGTGGGTATACGTTTTTGTATGTTTTTCTATAATGTAATAGAAACATGTCAATATTATAACGAATCCCTTTCATTATAGATGTACGCAACCGAATAAATCTCAAGAATATAAACAAGTGTACTCTGATTGGTGTCACGAGTTTGAGAAATACAAAAGCGCGATGAAGGCGTGGGAGTCGCGTCAAATGGTGAGTAAAACATTTATTAATAATAAGATAATTAAGCAATTATTGGCTTAACGAGCCTTAAACGCCTGTGGACTCGTAGCGCTGATGTACCAAAACAATATGCCGGGGTAAGCAGTACGGAGTGCGATTGCTCAGGTAGATGATTATTTAGACAATTTCGTCAGCGTTGTCATACTTCGGAGGTCATGGTAAGCAGGGGATATTGTTTAGGTACTATATAATTGAATAATAATAAATCTTTCGACATACACATATTACTGTCTCTTAGAATGAAAATTATTAAGGGCAGTCCAGCATACAATTTCAAAAACTGTATAAAGAAATCACAGAGTCGTTTCTTTAAAAGGTTTTGTTGCACTCTTAAAGCAAATGATTGTGATTATCTATTCCGAATATCCAGTTGATCTCGAATCGATCTCCACTAAATCACACTGCAGCTATGTGAGCCACATAGTCTTTTAGAGTTTACTATTTAGTTTCCTAGACTCTCCAAAACTTGCTCGTTTCAACGTACGTACACCGGTTTTAGCCTAACAAGATCTGTTGAATTGGAATCAATGTACTACAAATCCATTCTCTTAATATAAAAACTATTATCATTTATATGTTGATCGATCAATGACATCGGTGCCTGACTACAAGGCGACATAAGGCGATAGAGAAGTATAAACTGTTAATCAATTACCATATTCTATTTTCGAACTTGTAACTAAAGTTAATCTACTTACTAAAGAACCTTGGAACCAAACTATGTAATCAATTGGTACAACATTTCGACATTCGTTTAATTACAGTTATAAACAATTTCCCGGGCTCTTCCATTTACTTGTTTCAGTCATGAAAATAAAAAGTATGATTGCCTATTAATTACAGGTATCGTTGGATATTTTTAGCCTTTCAAAGATTACTACGAACTTAAGCAAGTGAATAATACTTTAAACGGACAATGTATTCAATTGTTCAGAAGAATCTTATTCTATTTTGCTTTAAAGATTCGTTCGACCGAGTCTATATCTGGCAGTAAATATTAAAGTCATTTGTTACATCAAACCTTATTCATTCTATCAGATTGAGTTAGAGAAAAAATACATGAATAATGTAATAATAAATCATTATAATATATTACGAGTCATGTTATTTATTAAGACGTTCCATTTCAGCAATGCTCGAAAAACTTGAATGCATCGAGCCAGCAGAACAACATGGGCAACGAGATCGTGGCCTCGCTCCGGTGATAGAGCACAGAACAGAGCTATGATTAATGAATTGTACGACCCCCGCCTAACATGAACTATCGGATATTCCTCTGGTTATTTCCTTTATGCAACTACTGAGATTGTGATGTTGCCATGTTTTATGTTATAAAATTAAAATAAATGTTTGTATTGCACAGACTTGCGTCAAATGAAACGGGACAAACAAAATATTGCAAAAAAAGAAAGACAAATGACACGAAATTGATTTATTTAATTGCCGAGATTATAATTCCGGATTGATCGATGTTGAGATAGATATGTCAGTGATGATGCTAATATTCGAATGCGTATGAATGTAAATAACTGAATGGAAAGAAAGATGAAATCAGGGTACAATCGGCTAACAGAATCACTACATTCAGAGTCTATTGCTACTGATTGATGGATCACTTCGCATTGTTTGAACAAAGCTAACTTATTTGTGATCACAATCGAGCCACGCATCGTAACACGATACCCAATAGTTCATGTCATGCGTCCTTATAAGTAGACGTTGAAAAGTATCTACTATTGTTGATGAAAGCGACTGAAAATTAATGTTAAATGATTATCGTAAATTTTGTTTCTTTGAATTCACTAATCGTTTGTGAGCGATAAAATATTATCTAAATGTACGCCATCGCGTCGGGAATGTATTGTAAATATTTCAAGAAATGAATGAAGATGGTTATAATCCACAAAATACAAAATGCTGTGATATCAGTTTGCGTTAGAGAGTAGGCACATAAAATATTTAATTGAAACATAATGATGTTAACAATGACGGAACTGTAACTAGTATAAGATATTGTGTGGATCAAAACGTATAGTTACAACCTACCGCTGTAACTGAGTGAATTTCAGCTACAGTTAACTCTGCAACTATTAATAGTTTCATATTAGTGACACTTATTAAATTCGCGTCCATTCAGAATTTTCAAATATAAACGGGCAGCACTAACGCCAATTTAGACTTAAGGGTAATTAATTATATAATAAACAACAGATTCATGAATTGTAAGTTATAAATAGTAAGAGCGTTTATATAGAATAGATGTACCGAATACAATTCCAAAAAAATAAAAACAAATTGCAAGTATTTCAATATCAGTTTCTATTTGTATTAAGTTTAATGTAATACACATGTTATTAATTTTGCCATAAAATATAATTTTAGGCTCGTTTCGGAATATTAAACCGAATTTAGTAGAGATCGTTTACCTTGTTTTCGATTAATTGGATTATTAGGTAATCTCGCTAGAATAGTGCCTTGTGACGCATGCTTACAATATTGTAATCATTATTAAAATATTGACTAATATTTTTGTGTATTATGTATAAATAACTGAAGTAGATTAAATAAGAATTAATTTAGGAATAAGTAGTTGTTCGAAAATAAAGCAATAATCTTCCGTTGAAGTAAAATATTGCCAGTATTAATAATATTGTTTGCTATTAATAAAATTTTGTACTTAAGAAAACTGTTGAAATGTATTTATAGTAGGTATATATTTTTCATTTGCAAACTGTTTGATTAGTAGAGTTGATTTTAAACAATGTTTCAATGCATTTACATTAACTTTTTTACTTGTGTTTAAAATAAAAACTTTTGTCTGTAATGTATTGAATGTTGAAAGTACCTAAGCAGGCTGTGTGTGATAATTGGCACAGAGTACCTATAACTATATATTGTAGTAATAAACTGGTTATGTGAATATTTGCGACCATTTTCTTAGAGGAATCCCTTGTTTGCTGATGTTAACTGTATAAAATAAATGTGCGTGCTCCTGAAATACCCTTTATTTCAACCTATTGTATGAAAACAGATGTAAATAAATTATAACTTTTGGTAGAAAGATTACTATTGAATAGGTGCATATGTTTATTGTAAAAAATAAATGATTAAGTTAGTTTTAAGCTATTGTTTTATAACAAGACTCAACAAATAAATTATTTTAGAGCTATATCTTGTTTAATTTCATATTCTACAAAATGTTCTAAAGTTGCCATTAAAAATGACGTCACAATCCAAACGAACACTATAAATTATCTTTAATGTATTACTATTTTTTAACATTTCTTGAATGAAGTCTAAATTTTCATTAAAGAACGTGATCATGGGACATTTCTATATTCTTTTTAGGGGCAATGAAACGTTAATTCGAGTATCGTAAACGGCGTCTGTCTTAGATTGGCGAACATCATAGGATTTAATTACCGAGGGAGAGCGGAATAATTGGCGAGTCGTCTGTAATGGCCGAGCTTTACGGGCAAATTAATAGATTCTCACTGCAGGCGCTGTTCAACCTCAACCGAATTCATTCTGATTTTAATTACTAACCCAATGTCGCAGCCCTGATGCTCATTTATAACGGAAAAAGAACCCGGGACCGCTTCTTTGTTTCACGTTCATATGCGCTTTGACGCCGAGATAATTTTTTGTTTCTCTCCGCATAAATTCCCATTTATTTGAGTTCCGCAATCGTGTTAGCCGAGCTGTCAAGGGTCGTGGCGGTAAAAATGAAGGTAAGGAGATAATTTGACGTGACATATGAGTATTAAGTTACTGTTCTTGTTACCGTCGAACTTAATGTGTTATTTCCGAGTATCCTTTATTTACGATAATTATGTATTCAACTCCAAAACTTGTTATTTTATCTTTAGAAATAATTTCACATGTACATACATAGCGAAAGAATAACAAGTTACTAAATCGTAACAAAATTGTTAGACGTCCTTCTGAACATGTATGTCAGGAAAATGTATAGAGAATTTTTATTATCACCTTCACATGATTTGACGTCGTTACCTCAATTATCCTTTGATTTCCCGACGTTGCTCTTAGTGCTCGAATTCACCCGCGATGTTTCGATTCGTTGGCTGCAATCGAATTAAGGAAAAGACTTGTAAAGCACCTCCGACTCAGATGGGCAATGAAGCGAACGACGGGTCGTTTAAAACAGTACGGGAATTCGGGTAGAGCGATCAATCAGTCGCATTAACGCATGCGACCTTTAATAGTAAATTCATTTTAGAAGGTAGAATTAAACGCGTATAACAATATAAGAAGCCCACAAATATTATCATGCACTAATTTTTCCGCGCCTGCCTTCGCTACTATATACTCCCTCTGCTGTCAGACACAATAATAATGCACGCAAAAGAAACAAAGGAATACGATTAGTACTCACATATTCACAAATGAACGTTAAACCTATTTCTAGGTGTCAATATTAGTTATGTCAAGTGTTACGCCAAACCAGGCATAACATGTTAAACTTTATTGGGAGCGTGGACCACACCTCCTTCGCAATTCTATATATAAATGTTTTGTGATTAAAATAATTAATTGATCGTTAAAGTTGAATTAAAATACTAATTTTATTTCTGCATAACAGCAACAGTTTTTCTGCTGCTGCGTTCATATCTGAAGGGGTTTCGAAAGACAGATACATATAGGTGTAAAATTGATTGTAATAGATATGTCCCTGTGGTCAATGTTAATAGGCTATTAGAAATCTTTATTATTTATAATAGGTGGTAGAACTAAAGTTCGTCCAGAGTGGTATCACCACCGCCCTCATAATTCACCGTGAAGCAATTTTTGTGTTCTGGTTAGAGGTGTGGTTGCTGGGTACACATATAAGCAAGGCGACCATCTCAATCCTCAGGAATCCATCTATATACGACCTCGTATAGAACTTCAATTCTGATTGAAGTTGGATGTGAGTGTCCATGGGCTACAGTGACCATTAGGTGGTCTACACGCTCGGTTGCAACTCTTGAAGCATAAAAAAAAATTGGCAAGGTTTGTCAATAAAGCAATAATGTTTGACATACAGATTGACAAACACTATTGAAAAATTAAAACACTTAAATAAAATTAGGCCAAAAGAAAATAATACAAGACCGCGAAACACATTAAAAAATTATGAATAGGCATAAGTCCTTAAAACCAATAACTGGACATTATTAAATAGTATCTTATATTCTATCCTAAAGAAATAATAAAGCAATTTATATGTTATTTATGAAATTGGACTTACATTAAAAAATTTACGTTGGAATTGTTAAAAACCTATACATATAAATATCTACAGGAAGGTTGTTTTTGGGTACGCCATTTGAACAAGAAAAGTGGAATAAAACAAACATATTTAATTGAAAAAGTTTATTTTATTATAATAAAACTAGTTTTCCTTAACACGGTAGTCAAACTTAGTTTTCAAGCAACGTATCTATAATTAACATCAGGTAAGATTTCCTTCCATTTCGATTTGATAATTGGTGAAATAGGGCCTCAGCTACCATTTAACTTGAGGCTACCAGCATGCTTTCATCACATAAAATAAAACTTCAGAGAACCGCGAAATCCAAGACATCAAATAAAACAATAAGTAAGTCGCCCCCACAACATGAAAGAAGATATTATCCTTTTTTCGCCATATATCTACGTCAAATTGTTAATGTAAAAGTTTCATTCTTTATTCTTTTATTTCGTTCGCCGCGGAAATTACCACTATCCTGCAAATTGTTGAATGTGTTTCGTGTTTTTTTCTTTAAAACCGAGCGCCATTTGTGGTGCAGTGAAACGTAACTACAAGGGTTCGCTTCGGATTATTTCAACATGAAAATGGGACGAGATCGTCATCACAACGAATCCGAATTAAGCTCTTATAAAGCCGTATTAGTAGTTGAGGCTCAAGGGCCGTGTCATCATAATAAAATGCAAATTGACAGAGATTTAATCCCGAGTTATACCGCTGAACCCAATAACTGTTAATAATCCCGGTGGTAAATACGCCCGCCCTGTCGCTTTCTCCTCCTAATAATAGTTTCATGTTTGATAATTCCTATTTTAATATTCATGATAATATTGATAGAAAAAACATAATCTTTAAGATTTCTGCAAGGCCGATTATGGAACCTAGAAACCTTGGAATGGGCATACTATAATGATATGCATAATTAGTACGTCAGTAAGTTTTTTTTTTTATGTTTGTAAAGTAGCAAACGAGCATGCAGGCCACCTGATGTTAAGCGTCACCATAGCCCATGGACACCCACATCCAATCTCAAACAAAAACGGAGTTCCGTTTGAGGTTGTAAATGGATGTGTCACTACTCCTGAGGACTAAGATGGTCGCCTCGCTATATGT